>CM065138.1:21422500-21712500 GCA_033026305.1 Cirrhinus molitorella
ACTAACTTTAAAACCGAATCAATTTTAAATTAATTGTTCCTAAAAACTGTTTGTAGAACTGGTTACTTATTGTATCATTCTTAATCACTTAAATCAGACTAGGCAAATCTAAATTGTAATAGGAACAATAATAAAACTATAGTACTAAAATAATAAACTATAGTAAGTGGACATGGCAACACTCAAATGAAAAATATTTCAATCTCAAATTATTCTCCAAAACCACGTGCTTCGAGAGAGTTAATTTACACACCTGTCCATTAGGCTTACTGCGTTGAAGGTAAGGGTGCAAGGCAGTATTTATAATAGTCTTTTAGAGTTGTTGCTTGTCAGATACGAACATGATGGTCATGTCACACTGTGGGATCCCAGCTTTCATTATTGTCATTGACTGTTATTATTGTATTGACTGTTCGACGCGTGCGCCAACGGGTGCGCGCAAGAAAACTTGTCCGGAGTTTGTATCAACCCATTCACGTTAAAATACCGACAGGTTTAACAAAATTAAGCAGCGCCAACATATATTAATAACTATGTGAGCGGTAGCCGGGAGCGGCGGAGTTTATGGTGGTAAAAAAAATGTCTAGTATGATTCTGATTATGCCTTGTCTTGAAACAGGAAGACAAATTGACATTCGTCCTAGTCTAGGAAATTCACACTGTAGGACTGTGCGCCAAATCTTCTGACACTGACAGATGGGCCAAATCGTGGCTATGTCTGTTAAAAGGTTGCTTGATCTGGAAATCATCTGCTGTGTACAAACATCTGACAGACGTCTTTAAGATGTAAGTTTTACATATTCTAAATCATAAACATTGTAAAAACATCTAATACATGCCTATTCGACATCTGATAGGATATCCTAGACTATTGCAGATGTGCAAACACAAAAAATAAATAAAGTCTTGCAGATGTAGGCCTAAATGAAGATGTCATAGACGTCATGAAACACTGTTCACACAGTTAGTCAACCCAGAGAATTCACTTTACCATCTCAAAAATCTGTGCGAGGAACTTTTTCGACCAGAATGATTAGACTAAAATTCGTCGAATAATGTTGAGCGCACATTAAAGGTGGTTTGGATGTATTTAGAAATAGCTTTTAATTATTAAACCTGGTCGCTACATTTGACACCATGCATCAGATGGCAAAATCAAAACTAAGTCTGCAGACTTTCAATTAAACACAGACCACGGCTCCGAGCAGGGTTGCCAGGTGTTCTCAACAAAACTCGCCCAGTTGCTACTCAAAACAAGCCCATATGCGTTTCAGGGGTTCCGCTAGTAAAAACCTTTCTGAGGGGTAAAATATACGTTTTTTTTTGTTGTTTGTTTTTTTTGGCGGGGCTTCCGTAGTGAAATTCGCATCCCAGGGGCTAACTTGCAGACATGAAAATAGACCTGTAGTGTTAAATAGTGTTAAAGTAGCGGACCTGGCAACACTGCCTCCGAGACAGCGAAGGAATCGCTGGATCGGCGCGTGGATGAATGGGTGGCGTTGTTTTTGAATGTAAATTGCGATTGAGAGACGAATGGCTCAAATTGAATTCGCATTATCTTAAGTGAAAGGGCGGGGGTGAAATGAGTTGCACCTTTCACCCCCTTAAATGCTTCTTAAAATGTAAACAATTAACTAAGCCAACTGCATGGTGCGTCTTTAATATAGGCTAATGCCACTGAAACCACGTAGGTATCAACATACGATTATTAGTAACTTGCCAGTACAATAAGCATTTCTTGTTTCACAGCCTATTTATTTATTTGTTTGTTTGTTATAATTTCACTGCAATAGCTCAGGTTAAAATCCAATGATCTTTTGTAGTGTGAAATATTCAAGTAAATTGTGCTACTTTTTAACTGCCAGACGGTTCCATTTTATCTACATTCAACATACAGTCAAACCAAAAATTATTCAGATACCAGATATATATATATATATTTTTTTTAATTACTACTACTAGTGGGTACAGGACACTATTGTTTATTTATGTAAGTGAGGATAGCAAAATAAAGTAAACTGTGACATATTATACCCAAAAATTCTTCATACAGTGGACTACCAGTAAAACTGATCAAATTTGTTTCAAACTGGTCAAATTTTTTGTTCACCAAAAATTATTCAGACACTTTGACCTGACCATGTTTTTGTTCTGACAAAGTTTAACTATTGAGTCATATTTTATTACCATCTTCCAAACTATAGCAAGTAAACTAATAATGTGAGAAACGTTAAAGGTGTCTGAATAAATTTTGGTGTGACTGTATGTGACACACAAAAGGTTCTGTGTTGTGTATAATGATATGAAAGTTAAGAATTATTTGTATTTCCATGTAATATAAGGCAACTTTAACTCTAGGAATCCAAGTCAAGATAATCTACTGATATATCACCCCCCCCCCCCCCCTCCACACACACCACCCCCCCAAACAAATGAGGGCTGAGGTGTGACCATAACAGCCAATCGGAGCAGAGAGGGTGTTACAAAACCTGTATAAATAGCTCAGGTGAGACAGGTGTCAGGTTGTGATGCACCTGACCAATCCACCTGCATTAGACAGAGGCAGCAGCAAAGCAGGAGGTGTTTTCTCTCAGAACAAACAGGAAAAAAGAAGGAAAGCATGACGTCATTTGTTCCACAATCCCTTTCACCCCAGTTCCACACAATGGGGCAGGAATCACAAGAGTTCAGCTTATACGGTGACAACTTCTACGGCACTCAGCCTGTGCCTAGCCCACAGCAAACCCTGCCATCCGCTTACGATTTCGGAGAATATGCCAGCCAGGCGTCCAACCCTTACCTGTGGTTCAATGGACCTGGGCTCAATCCGGCTCCGTGTCTCAGCGGAGGGTCTCAGCACTACGGGATGACAAAGCCGTATGTGGGCGCAAGCGGAATCGGAGGCTCAGATGGGGGCTTCAGCTGGTTCTCCCTGCCTTCCCAAGAAGATCTGATGAAACTCGTAAGGCCTCCGTATTCTTACTCGGCACTTATTGCGATGGCAATACACGGAGCCCCAAACCGTCGCCTCACTCTCAGCCAGATCTACCAGTATGTGGCTGACAACTTCCCCTTCTACAACAAGAGCAAAGCCAGCTGGCAGAACTCAATCCGGCATAATCTCTCGCTCAACGACTGCTTCATGAAAGTGCCCAGAGATGACAGCGATCCAGGTAAGAACATGTTTAAACTTCTTCTTGGATAACTGCTTGTGTTGAAGTTTAGCTCTAGCTCATTATTCAACTGCCAAAATAACAACTTTTCTTTTGTTTAACAGGTAAAGGCAACTACTGGACCCTTGACCCAAACTGTGAGAAGATGTTCGACAATGGCAACTTCCGTCGGAAGAGGAAGAGAAAGTCTGACTCTTTGGCCGAAGAGGAGGGAAAAGGCTATTCCGGATCGGACTCAGCTCTGTCAAGTCCTAAAGAGCCCAGTGACACTTCAGAGAGAGGAAACTCTCCGGTCTCCACAGACCCGACTCCGTGTCTCAATGGCTTTCTGAGTCAAATGGGGGATGTGGCTTCAGGCTCTCCTTTAGCTTTGCCTTTGAGCCAAAGATCTTCTCCGACTGGGGCGTATGGCTCATACTCGCCGGGTGCTACCGTGCCCCAGTGGGAAACCCACATCCCTCCTCCTGTCCCATCTAACATTTCCACTTCACCCACTTCGTACACAGACAGCTACAGTGACTCTATGATCAACCAGTACACCAGCCAGCTCTATCCCGTGTTGGGCTCCTCCGACTTGCTGTATTCGCGGGAGGGAACAGAGGTGTAGCATGAGACATAGCACCGTCAGGTATAAACTGTGGCTGTAGGCACTTGAGGGAGCGGTCGGCCTGCATCGTGAGCCAAGTTCCCACCGCAGTGCCTGAGTCAGCAGGTCCGAGTGGATGCAGAGGAGATTCCCTCTATCAGACGGTTGTGTGAACGCCCTCACACGCTCTTCTCAGACTCACCTGCTGACATCATCTAATTCATGTTGCAGCTGAAAGACAACAGTAATTGCCCTGGGCTACTGCTCCCAGTCCCGTTTTTTATGTTGTGGTTTTTGTTATGTTTTGCAATGCATTTCAATTCTGTTAAATTGAAGCCTGGAACATGCATAAATGCACTGACGTTTGATTTTTGATTTTGAGTTTGTCCAATATTTTGTATTTGTATTGTTCACTTTATGTATTTTGTGATTGTAATATATATTGTATTTGACAAAAATAAACATGCATATTCACATATTCTACCGTCTTAATTGCTGTTATATATTTATGGTTAAAGGGGTAGATCAGCGTTTTTTTGTTCACTGAAATGCAGCTGAAATAAAACAAAAAATAAATACAACATAAAAACTTCAAAAAAAAAAAATAGGGTGACGCATTACAATAAGGTTTAATTTGTTAACATTAACTATATTAGTTAACACAAACACTAGTTATATAGCATTTATTAATGTTTGTTAATATTAAGTTCAAAACATACTAATACTTTATTAAAATGTAACATTGTATATGTTAACATTAATGTACAGTAAATTCACATTAACATGAATGTTTTTTTTACCTAACATTAAAAAAGATTGATAAATCCTGTAAAAATATATTGTTTGTTAGTTAATGACACCTTTTTACTGAGGACAACTGAGCGACTCATACGCATCTATTACAGAAGGTTCAAACACTCACTGATGCTCCAAACGGAAAAACAATGCAATTTGAATTTGACAAAACTTATTTTGTCTTCTGGGAAACATGCAGTATCTTGTTTAGCTTCTGAGGGGCAGTACTGAATGAAAAGAATATGATATTTAGGCAAAATAAGAAAAATGTACACATCTTTATTCTGTTCAAAAGTTTTCACCCCCACTCGTGAGTGTTTGAACCTTTTGTAATAGTTGCATATGAGTCCCTCAGTGTGAGAAGATGGATCTCAAAATCACACAGTAATTGTTGGAAAGGATTCAACAACGCAAAAATGCTGAAAAACCAAACAATTTGGACCTGAAGGTTTTTTCTGAAGAACAGCGAGCAGTTTAACTGTTCAGGACAACTGTCACTAAACAAAAAAACACAGCTGTGGATCATTCAGGTAACAACACAGTATAAAGAATCAATGTAAACTTATGAATGGGCTTATTTTTATAAATTCAACTATTATTTTCTTTTGTGGACTATATGTAGACGTCTTTTATGTGAAATAACTTATTCAGGTCACTACTAAATAAAAAAAATATAAAATTTTGGTCAAATAATTAGTATTTTACAGATTCTGCAAGGTGTTTGTAAACTTTTGATTTCAGCTGTAAATACTATAATAGTATATAATTACGGAAGTTAAAATAACACTGCACCATTGAAATTCTGTCATCATTTTTTTACATTTATACTATTCCAAATCTTCTGCTGAACTCAAAAGATATCTTTTTTGTTATTATTGCATACAGGATTATAACGACATGAGGATGAGTAAACGATTAAAGGATTTAACTTTATTTTTTATTTAGTACTATATTGTTGGTTTTTGTGGATTAAACTTTATACTAAAAGCATATTTTCCACTATAAATTAAAGACTGAAGCAATATATAAGTCATATGTATAAAACATCTTAAAAGCAAGATTAAAATCACTTCATGAATGAGTTTGATAATGTTCAGTATGACAGCAGAGATGCAACGCATCACAAAACTTTCACCCGTATTTCAGTCAGATTTCAGTGCTTATCAGGTTGTGAATGTCAACACTTGCGTCTCATTTAAAGTGACAGAACTACCTCTTCTTTGCCAGTAGAGTCAGTGATCCATCCGACACTAAAGAAGACGAGGAGGAAGATCACCAAAGGAACCGTTAAACAGCACGCCTTAAACACGAGAAGAAACAGCCATCATTAGCAGAAAGAGAGCAAGTGGTAATTATCAGAGCTTTTTTCTGACTTAAGCCCCGTCGCACTATAGAGGAGGTCAGGCAGGAGAAAAGACTGCGAAAGGGACAATGAACACAAATGGCTAATGTGTGAAAAGCCAAGAACACTTCAAGCCTAATGAGACCAACATGCGATTGTCACTTTAGTTGTCAACACTACCTGCAGTCTGTCATTACAGCCACTGACCCACAGTAAAAGAAAGGTGAGGGGGAACACAGTTAAAGGAACCGTTAAACAACAAACCCTAATCGAGAGGAAAAGACTGGTTTGACAGCCAGAGGGACAAAAAAAAGATATATGAAACAAAACTTGTTCCTCAGGGTCTCAAAGTCTTGGGTTGCAAACAGCTACTCAGATGAAAGACAATATTCCTCGCAAGACTACAGATCTTCATTGGATGATCCGAACTGTAAAGTAACATTGTATTATTCAGAGTATTTATTTCTTCTGGTAATATTCGAAAAGAACTTCACAGAAGACTCCAGGCTCAATACAAGTTAAAGAAACGGTTCTCCTCCAAAAAAATCATTTACTAACCCTCCACTTCTTTCAAACCTGCATGTTAAAAGACATTCTGAAGAATTTTGGTAACTGTCAACATTTAAGAAGCACTTACAATTAAGGGAATGAGGCCTATTTTCGGGGAACTTGCAGAACTGTAAAAGCACTTACTTTAAAGGATTAGCTCACTTCCAGAATAAAAAGATCCTGATAATTACCGCACACCTATATCATCTAAGATGTTAATGTCTTTGTTTCTTCAGTGAAAAAGAAATGAAGGTTTATGAGGAAAACATTCCAGGTTTTTCTCTATAGTGGACTTCAACGGGTGCCAATGGGTTGCAGTTCCAATGTAGCTTCAAAGGTCTCTACACAATCTAAGACCGAGGAATAAGGGTCTTATCTAGCAAAACGAAGGTCATTTTCATTAAGAAAATACTAATTTATAAGGGTCATTCCTGGGGGTTCTGTAACATTTCAACTTGGAATTTTTTTTCAATATGATTAATCTTCTAAATACCCCACATAATTAGGCATGTCATGGCATTAACAACCTTTTATTATTTTCAGGGTTTCATTTTTTTAATATTGAGACACCTTTTTCTCTCAACCCCATAACAGACAAAATTATTTTACACAGAACTTGTTATAAAACAAACACCTACCTACTGCTCATGTGTCCCTGATAACAATTTAATGATAGCAAATGTAACATTTATCATATTTTTCACATTTTTAAAGGACTGAAGCAAAAAATACACAAATAAAAAAATATATATTTATAACAAAAATTGTCATGATTTTAAGCATATATTTGCTGAAACTATGACTATTTTAACGTTTTTCACTAAAATGATTAATAAATGAAATAACTCAACCCCCGTCACAAGTTTACAACCCTGTAGCAATGAGAAATGCATATTTGTGACGGGGTTGAGGTTTTTCACTAAAAATGGGTACTGCTCCTCATGTAGTAAGGAGAGTAGACCATATATGGCAGCAATAAAATGGGTACATTGTATATACTTATGGATTCAAATAAAATGTTAAAAAATAATAATTTTCCATCCTAATGTTATGTGACAGGCTTGAGTTGTTAACCCTTTCAGTGGTGAGTTTAAAATATTCTATCTGGCCCCTGGGAGTGAGTTTTTTTTAGGCGACCGTTATTTTAGAACGTTCACCCTTAATGTTTCCACGTCAAGTTGGTCACGTGACACACCGCAGCCAGAATAGCGCTGTATGACAGATGTATCGCTTTTATTTCGTTTTTCTGTTTTAATTCAAAGTATTCACACACTTGCTCACCATGTCATCAACTATCTGATATTCCGATTCACAAATATGCGCAATTGAGTGTATTTTGTTGTTTAAAAGACGGTATAAATGATCTCGATCGTGATCTGTAACGTGAGATGGGCGTCGCCATGTTTACTCGCGGCCGCGCGTCTGCCTCATTCATAAAAGCAGAGACACGCGGAACATGCAGGATTTAGCACGTAAATTCATCAGTTACTCCCGAAATACATACAAGTAAGTGGCTGGTGAACTGGGAGAAGAATAGAGTGAACTTTATAGTTACTTTCACTATGTGTATCTGATATGAATAAAACACATCGGCAAATTATATTTGAATGAATTGTTATTGCTGCTTCCACAGACTTTTGTGTGTGCTTTACAAACTCTAAATGAATCTTTTTACTAGTACATGTGTGTATTTACATGTCTAAAACATAAAATAAGCATTAGGTGGTTAAAAACACTGCATAATTGTGATAATATGACAAGTCTCTGTCTGGGTCAGCGCCAGCCAACGCGCCAAAGCGCAGTTTGAATTTTTGAAGTACCCTCCCTGACTAAAATATGCCTCAAAAATATGAATAAAAAATGTATAACACTACTAACCATTTTCTGCACCAGTCTTAAAGAGTCCTGAATGGTGTAATTTCTGATAAATAATGTCACAGAATGGTTAGTTAAGTTCTTTTTCATTTTTTTTTTATAAAATATATTTTATTTTTTTGAAAAATCTTCTTCACAAGAAAGGAACACAAATAATTAAATCACAGACACTATGCACATTTTGTTAATCATTTTATAAGGACATGACAAAATGCTTGGTTTAAGATAATAGGCATACCGAAGTATTGTGAAAAGCTTCAAACAATTGATTTTGGTGAACCACCACTTTAAAACTCTTCACTTAAAAAATTAAGGATTTACCCTATTTTTAAACTAAAGTACGCATGATCTTTTCAATGTGAATACGTAATGCATTAAAGGGTTCAAATTTTGTCATTAATCACTTACCCCCATGTCGTTCCAAACCCGTAAAAAGCTTTGTTCGTCTTCGGAACACAATATATTTTGGATGAAAACCTGGAGCTTTGTGGCTGTCCCATTGACTGCCAAGTAAATAAAACTGCCAAGACCCAGAAAAGTATGAAAGATGTCGTCGTCCGCAGTTCAACCATAATTTTATGAAGCTACGAGAATACTTTTTGTACACGAAGAAAACAAAAATAACAACTTTATTCAACAATTTGTCTACTCCACGTCAACGTAGCGCCATTTTGGAGAGTATCCACCGGATGCAAACACTGTATGCTGTTCTCTGTCAGCCGCAGCACACATTCTACATTTATTTATGCTTTTATTCAAAACAAAAACAGCGTATCTGTGTGCTGCAGCTGACAGAGAACAGCGTACTCTGTTTGTGTCCAGTGGATACTCTCTAAAATGGCGCTACTGTGACGTGGAGGAGACCAATTGTTGAATAAAGTCATTATTTTTGTTTTCTTTGCGTATTCTCATAGCTTCGTAAAATTGTGGTTGAACCACTGATGGCAGATTGACAATTTTGACAACGTCTTTCATACTTTTCTGGGCAGTCTTGGTACTTGGCAGTCAATGGGACAGCCACAAAGCTCCCGATTTTCATCCAAAATGTCTTAAATTGTGTTCCAAAGACGAACAAAGCTTTTACGGGTTTAGAATGTCACGGGGGTAAGTGATTAATGACAAAATTTTCATTTTGGGGTGGAGTAAGCCTTTAAGTCGAGCTACTGCAGTATGAGCATTTGTGGTTAAAAAGTATATAAATGTAATTTTATTTTTTTTTTTTTTAGAAAATGGTTGATCGTTTTGCTAGATGATGGCCTCATTCCTTGGCTGGGATCGGGTAGAGACCTTTGAAGCTGCATTGAAACTGCAATTTGAAACTGAATCCTGGAATGTTTTTCTCAGAAACCTTATGACTGAAAAAACAAGGGTAGATTATCAGGAAATTTTTATTCTGTAAGTGAACTAACTCTTTAAATTTTCTGTTAAAACTTGCATTACACAGAAATTGCTAGTAACACATTGACTTGAAGTAAAATTTACTAAAATAGTTTTTTCTTATAAAACATACTTACTTATAAACATACTTTTTAAATGTGTATTTAAGCTTTACAACTGTTTAAGTTGCCATGTTTTACCAATGTTCTAAGGGTTTTTCATTGTTGTTGTAAAAAATTATGTTAAAAATTAATGATAAAGTTTTTTTTCCACACTTAAATTAAATTATCACATAAATTAATTGTCTTGTGGCTGTAATATTGAAACAGAAAGCATTTTAACACTTAAAGATCAGCTACATTCACTTCCACTTCCCTTCCATTACAGTGTTCTTTGTGAAATACATTTTTTTTAGTGATAACCAACAATATGACATAAGTACTGTTAAAATTTAACATTTACTGCCAGCATGGCTGATGTGAATAGGACTGATAGAGGTGTTTCGTGAGTCGTGACATACAGTTTAATGTACATTATATCATGCAATAAACCTCACTCGTTTGTTCCCTCAGGGAGTGAATCTGCTGATTGGCATTCACTGAATAGTAGGATAAAGATCCTATAGAATCTGTGACAAGCATATTGGTGGTTCTTTTATTATTGCGTGTCAAGACTTGGGATTAAAAGAAAGAAAATTTGAATACTAAATTGAAGGCCGATTCGACAGGCTGATAATTGGTTGGTTTACATAAGTATTCTGTCCTCGGCGTTCATGAAAGGAGTCAAATGAGCAGAGAAATGCTGAGGAGGGGACCCGCTGACTAATTCCTCCCGTGGGAATCGCCTTTCAGCCCCTCTCCCTCCGATCAGACGGAGGGAAACTACCTCGTGCACGGCTTCCACCGTCTCATTTGGATGAGGAATTTGTAGGTAAGGTGGAAAATAGAACACTGATGTAAAATAGGAAGATCATTCCCTCAGATTAGAGAGAAGTGAGTCAGCTGTTATTCACTGGTTTCACCTTTCAGTTCCCCAAACCTGATCCCTCCTCCTACCTCGCCCTTACACAATACAGAGGGGTTAAAAGTCTTAAACCTCGCTGATAATCTGGGACTTAATCAAATTTGATGAAAAATGTACAGTCAAACCTAAGTTTATTCAGACACCTTTAACATTTCTCACATTATCACAGTATAACATTGTTTAAAAAATGGTAATCAAATATGATAAGAGCTCAAGAGTTAAACTGTGTCAGAACAAATTCATCTTGATAATGCCAGATAACTTTGATAACAAAACATGGTCAGGTCAGAGTGTCAAATCAAATTTTTGGTCCAAATTTTTATCGGTTTTACTGCTTATTTTTCTAATGAACTTTTTACTTAAATTGTTGTGTTGATAATACAATTTGTAATGGGGAAAAAACATTAAGTTAAATATGCTAAAGCATTTTTACTAGTATAAACTATAAACTAAAATAAAATGCATGCACTGATAAAGATGATATAATAAATATGATGAAGATAATAAATAAAAACCTACTTAGAAGGATAAAAATGAGAAATTACATTAAAGGATTTTTACTAGCATTAAATAAAAGTAAAAAATGAAATTAAATATTCGATACACTGCTAAATAAATAAATAAAAACGCAGAAGGATAAAAATGAGAAATTACATTAAAGAAATTTTACAAGCATAAAATAAAATAAAATAATAATCACGAATACTAAATATCCATATTAATGATTCTACTTATTTTACTAATTAATTTTTGACTTAAATTGTTGTGCCGATAATACAATTTGTAATAAAAAACATTAATTTAAATATGTTAAAGCATTTTACTAATATAAAATATAAATAAAATAAAATGCACTGCTAATATAATAAATAGGATAAAGATAATAAATAAAAACGACTTAGAAGCATAAAAAATAGAAACTACATTAAAGGATTTTTTGTAGCATAAAATTAAATAAAAAAAACTAAAACAATCAATACACTGCTAAATAAATAAAAACTACTCAGAAGGATAAAAATTTAGAAATAGAAATTTTGTTTGTGCAAAAAGATCCAAAATTATTGCTTCCACTGAATTCATTTTAAATATATTAATGTTTCTACTTATTTTTTCTAATCCACTTTTGACTAAAGGTATTGTGCTGATAATGCATTTAGTGTAAAATGAAATATTGTAATAAAATATTGAAAATTAAAATTAAATAAATATACTGCTAAAAGAAATAAATAAAAACCTACTTGGAAGGATAAAAATGGCCAAAAACGTAAAATATTCTTACTTCCATTTAACTAATCTAAAATAAAATCTATGTCAATATATCTGTTTACCTTTCTAATTTTGAATCAGTTTGTTATGCTAATAATACAATTTGTAATGAAAATAACTCATTAAGTTAGAAAAAATGCAAAACGTCAAAAAGTCAAATTCATTTAAATTAGTGAATGAATGAAATACATGTTTTAAAATCACAAATTTCCCTATTATATTAGAGCCTGACTTTGCTTGTATTAAAATGGGAAGAAAAGTCTACATTTCATTACATTTATTCAGTTAATTTAAAGTTTAGATTCAACATAAGGTGAAAAACATAATTTTGAAGCATTAGTATGTTTCTGCATTCAGCACGACACAAGTCTATAACATTAGGAGTTCATATTTAAATGACATTTTAAGTTACATGCAAAGTACCCCACTGTATTAAGCAATAATCCCATAATGAACCATAATGATGCTGCCTACTTGAGTAAATACCCATTTTACCAGGGTGAATGAAGAAGATTTATGGCCCAGCGGCAGCGCATGACAACAGTAAGACAGTCAGCCCAGTCACTGCTGATATACTGATATGACAATCATGTCAGCCTCTAACATCCAAAGTCCCTCCCTCCCTCCAGCTCGTGATTCCTCAGGTGTTTATTGTCAAAACACAAGATTCACTGTCTCCTCACAACAAATTGACTCCACATTTAGATGTGTCACTTTGATCTAATCGATCGAATCTAACAACACAGAGAGTGTGCCGTGTGTTTATAGCCAGGTGCCTCATCTGCTGTCTCCTGCTCTCATCTTGATCGAATTAATGCCTGTGGCCTAATGTGATACTGTAAGAAACGCTGTGTTTATGGTGCTCACAGTTCAATAAAGCAATAAAAATGTCACTGAGGTGTGTTTAACATTGCATTTGGTGAAGGTTAGGGGGTTTTACATTTCAGCTAGCAGTTCCTAGAAAGAGTTTTTGAAACATTTGATGGAATTACTCTGCTGATGATTGCAGTCCTTTAGTGAAATTGTGCCACCTCGCTCATTTAAATCCACTTAGAGTAACGTTAAGATCTCAGTCTTGGTGTCTGTGCATGACAACAGAGAGCTCGTGATCACCAGGTCATCAGTGATTTGCTGATAAACGTGGCATGTGCCGCTCATACACACACTCACACACATCTCCAGACCTTAAAGACCTCGCCCTATACCTTCATACACACGTTCCTTCATCTGCATTCACACACAATGGCTTCGGTGCTGTCTGGCCTTGTTGAGGTGGCTACTCTATTGAGATCCGATGAGCTGTCTCTTGTGCAACGACGCTGTAAGTGTGCCTTCTGTTTACTGACACATGCCACATCAATGGGCCAGTGTTGTTTATAAACACAAGGCCCGATGGGGAGATAGATGGGGACAACTTGATTAAAGACGCCCTACAGCCCCGTCAAGTGCAGGTGTGGGGAAAACCTGTTGCATCTATCTGAGCAGATGTTTTTTGAGAAGATGTTCATGGTCAATGTAAGAAACAGTGAAAAGCGAGAGTGAATGTTCTCCAGCTGTAAGAGGGAATTAAGGAAAATGTATTTGAGCAATATGCTTTTATATGCTGTATGACCTAAATCTGGAAACTGAAGAGTTCACTGTCATATGAATTTACAGAAAGGTCCACAATAAACTTAAGATGTTTATTTTTTTTTTTAAACGAATTACATTGTGATTATAGTTGATAGTTAAATTCAGTTGTCCAGGACTTTACAAATAAGAAATGATAGAAAGAGAGATGGTTAATTATATTTACATAACAAATGGTTTCACAATAAATAAATGAACACTGTGCATATTCATGAGCAGACATTACAGATATATTTTCATTTAAATACATGTGGAAAAACAATGCTGCAATAATCAAGTGTTAATATAATCTTTAACTCTAGATGTGTGTGTGTGTGTGTGTGTGTGTGTGTGTGTGTGTGTGTGTGTGGCTATATATATTCAAATTTACACTTAATTTACACACACATACACACACACAGAAACATTTATATAAGAAACATTTAAAAACTCAAAGTATTACATAATTTTTTTGTATATCTCTGCGTATTTATTTATTTATTAAACATAGTTTTTGTATTTACATATATATATGTGTGTGTGTGTGTGTGTGTGTGTGTGTGTAAACAAAGTGTAAAGTGTAAAATAAATTTTTATTGTTATTAATTTTTAATAACTCGCACACACACATTGATATATATATATATAATATTTTTTAATTTAATTTGTGTGTGTGTGTGTAAAGTGTAAACTGTTTTTACATTTTTGTTACTAACATATATATATATATATATATATATATACTGCTGTTCAAAAGTTTAGGATCAGTAAGTTTTCTAATGTTTTTACAGTAATACTGCAAAATGTTATTACAATATAAAATAATGTTTTTTTTTCTTTATGTGAATATACTTTAAAATATAATTTATTCATGTTATGCAAAGCTTAATTTTTACTTAGTTGTCTAACTATAGTGTTAGACAAGATTTCTATTTTAAACAAATGCTGTTCTTTTTTTTTAACTTTTTATTCATCCAAAAATCCTTCAAAAAAAACACAGGTCCAAAAACAACAAATGGTTTCACAATGTTAAGCAGCACAACTGTTTCCAGCGCTGATAATAAATCAGCATATTAGAATGATGATTCTAAAGGATCATGTGACACTGAAGACTGGAGTAATGATGCTGAAAATTCAGCTTTGATCACAGAAATAAGTCAGATTTTAATGTATATTAAAACAGAAAAATGTTATTTTATATTGTAATAATATTTCACAATATTACTGTTTTTTCTGTATTTTTGATCAAATAAATGTAGCCTTGATGAGCATAAGAAACTTAAAGATTTAATTAAAGATTTATTTTCTAAAATCAATTATGTTCACCAATGCTGTAATTATTTTACAGTGTAAAATAACAGTAATCATTTTATTGTAATATATTGTCAAATGTAATTTATTGCTGTGACAACAAAGCTGAATTTTTGGGAACTGTGATCTTTTTTGGTTTATTTATTTTTTAGAATTCTTTGATTAATTAATGGATAATATTAAATGGAAGGAAAATAAATTGCATGATAAAATAAAATCAATAAAATAAAATTTATTTTCTTTCACTTTTGATCAGAACAGTTCAATGCATCCTTGCTAAATATAGTTATTAACGTCTTTCAGTGAATATATAAATAAATAAATATATGTGTGTGTGTGTGTGTGTGTGTGTGTGTGTGTGTATATATATATTAAATAAAATCATACAAATTCATAATAATTTTACGTAAAATACATGATTAAGATTCTTGACATTATTTCATTGAGTCCAATTAAGTGGTATTCAGTATTTTGCACATTTGTGAATGAATGTGGTGTTGGACTGTACATATTCAGTGAGGTTTTTTGGTTTCTATTGCTTGTTCATTATCTGAAATGGTTTCTATCGCATCTACACGGTTGCTTGTTGTTCCTTATTCTGAGCAAAATCGCAGAAACCCCCCAGTAATTCTTGGTAAATGTCATGTTTATTGATGAGCACACTTCAAGATTCAGTTACACTCATGTCTGTGCAAAACTGTTACATTCACCATGACGGTTTTCACGTGTCATAGCAATCCAATGCATGCGTTGCCTAAGGACACTGTGCCGTGTGTGTGTGTGTGTGTGTGTGTGTATGCGTGTGCTTGATTTAGTAAAAAAATTGGCAGTTCTCACAGATATACACTTTGTCTGACATGGCTAGTCTTTCAGATTCTCTTATACAATAATTGCAGTGGCAATTTGCATGTAAATATAGAGAGAAAATTGGTGCTGGAATAAAATCAGGAATGAGGATGATCGCAATTGTCTGTCTGGCTGTACTGAACTCCTGCCAAAGAAAAAAAAATTGGGGGATTAAGACGACCTGAAGGAAATTCTTTTAAAATAGAGAACACACTGCATTTGTACAAAAAGATTGTTTTAAAATGTAAATAAAAATGTATTAAACTTAAATAACACAAACGAAACATAAAATAAAAAAGCACAAATAAATAATATATAAATAATAAAACGTTAACAACATCTATTTTTTACAGCTGTATGCTACAAATGCAATCAGCATTGTTGCTTTTGAAGAATTTCCTTTATGTTTCCTCCAATCGCCAGATTTCTGTTTTGCCTTTTTATTTTTGTAGAGGAGACATGTAATAAAACAAATTTAATGTGGTTAACTCTATATTTTCACCATTTATATATCATTTAAATGTTTAAGAAATTTAAGATCAATTTATTTATTAACAATAATTTTTTATCAAGATAACATTTTCATTTAGACCATAAACAATTACATCATATCAAAACGTAAGCAGCGTCTGTTATACTGTATTTTTACACTATTTTAATAAATGTAAAAACCATATATCATCATAAGGGTTTCTAAAATGAGGAACAAGCCACTGTTAAATGCGGATTCAACATAAAATGAAAATACTTCTAGGTCAGTCCCAAGAAAATTCAAGGAAGGAAAAGCGCAAATGAAACTTCACAGAGTGCTCTTTCTTAGAGCAGATCATTGTGTAGGCAGTGAATTATACATCAGTCCTAGATAACATTAGATGTGAACAAACCTCTGACTGTGGCACATGTCCTGCCCCAGCATGCCTCATTTTCGTTGATCGCTTGTCGGACCCCTATAACCCAGCTCACTACCCCTATAGCCCAGCACCAGTCCCACGGGTTTCCTTCAGGACGCCTGAGAGAGGTTGGATACGAAAACAACACAAACTCTCACACCTTCAGACGCTTCTGGCGACAGCCGTGGTGAATCCAGGCTTGTCATCGTCTGGCCAAAGGATTAGGTTTACAGAGCGTCAACAGATTTGTCTCAGTATCAATAAATATTCACACCCAAATACTGTAATCAGGAAAATCAGGCCGGAAGAATTATGCAAAATCACAATTTGTCTCATAATGTGTCTGTGGAGTAGATTACATACAAAGACACGAAAAGACGCGAATTCGCGCCAGGCGACGCGAATGACAAGAACACGCGATATCCGCGCAAATTCAAAAATTTAAACTCGAGCGGTTATTTCGGTTATTCGCGGCAATCATGTTGCTAAATTCGCGTCATTTCCCGGCGCGAATTCGTGTCTATAACGTATTTTCACGACGGTTCATCAATCCGCCATTTTGAACAGACGAAACTCGCATATTTTGCTGATTATTGTCACTAAAAAAGGGTTAATTATTGTCATTTTTTGGCCTGTACTAATCGTTAAGACTGGGAAAAACATTTGGGTTAATAAATACTGCTATAACAAATCAAGGAAAAGGAGGAGAAGAATCTTGACAACTTTCGTGTTTGTTCTTATTTTTTCCTGTTAGGTAGGTGATAATTAGGCTAATATCTTAATTAATGCTGCTTATACATATCTTTACCATCTATTAACTTTAGTTTGTCAAAATATTGCGCCCTTTCCTGCTTTCCAGGTCCTTCTCTATATGATTTAGAAGCTTCCGCACATTTTTATATGTATTTAAATGTATTCAAATTTAAATGGCTTGTGCCATTGTAGAAAAGCAAACAAAACCAATAAAATTACCTCAGGAATTCAGCGCAGGGTTGGACAACATTGCCTCTTTTGAAGGTGCAGTAGAAAAGCATCCGTATTGTTTTTATTCCACTACATTAACTACGTTACAGATCAGATAGTTTATGCTAAATTCACTGTTTAGATGCACTTGAAACGTGCATGCTGAGGACATCTACTGGTTGAAGTCGTATAAATGCAACAAAAACAGACAGTTATCGTTCACTGGTGTGGACGCAAATATAGCTATCATTGTATTTATAGTTATCATTATCATCTTAGGTGTGAACTGGCCTTTAGTCAACATAAATTGGCAGAACAACGTATATTTGTGCTGCTGTTTACATTTGAGTATCGCCAGTATGGCTGCACAAATCGTGACGCAAGTGCAAACCCTCTATTCGTGTCTTTGCATTGACTTTGTATGTAATCTACTCGTGCAAATACTAACATTTGCATCATTATTATTCAGATCTCCCAACTGTCTATGAAACGTGACACTGGAATATTTAGTAGGGAAGGCCTGGGAAACATAAATAAGACACTTATTATTTCAAACACCAGTCCAAATGAGTCCTAACAGGGGTCTTTGCAAGTCTGTACAGGTGGACATGCAAACATCGGCCTTTGTGGAGTTGCTCATTTCCATATTTTCAGATCATCAAGTCATAAACGTGTGTCAGAACCCTGAAAGCTGGATCTCAGACACGCATCTACATCCGTTAATGCTGTTTTTCCCTCCTAATGGAGGATTGGGGTCTTCTGTTAAAGCCTGTGGCTACAGACGTAAGCGTGTGATAAATCAGAGCATCACTTTCTCTACCCGTCTGTCATTCGCAGGCACCACCAACACGCCTGGCCGTGTGCCATTTGCCTAACTTCCAAAACCATAAAACTCTGCGAAAGCCGCGCCGTTTAATATTTAAAAGAGGGGAGCTGTGCTTTGCATGTCTGTGTAAAGTATTTCCATAAAACCCCGCTCATTTATAAAAGGAGTGGTTTGAAAGTTTATTAAAAACCTAATACAGAATTGACATGAATTTGTTTTCGAACGCTCTTGGAACACTGTGTATCGTACTGCTTGTGTCACATAGATGCTTGTCACTAGTGCTTTCTCATTTGTCATTGGTGGCTTTCTCTTGTTCGACCCGTTAGATTTCAGCGCTGATCTCTCAATGGGCGTGGATGGTGCACTCAAGTGTGAATTGGATGACAGGGCTGACAGGAGTTTATGAACTGCAAAGCTGTCAGAGGTGGAGAACATGCCCTTACAAGCCCCCGGTCGCCCCAAGGCTGTACTGATGGCACACTGACACCCCAATAACCCGATGCACACACACACACACACACACACACTCACACACACACACAAAGGCTTCGGAACACAAACAAAAATGTCACTGTTATGCAAATAGAGGTCAAGCTGCTGGTTTATATAAAGATCTTAAAGAGCTGGTGATCTTAAGCCTGACGTGACATCTCTCTGCTCTAAACGACATGCTTCGAACCACTCAAGTGTTATAATTCGCTGCCCTCTGATCTTTCTATTATATGTCCATCTCTCTTCTCTTTTCGTGTAAATATTTTGGCTTTTACAATGACCAATTAAGCATGACTGCCAACCCTTTAATAGTTTTCTATGCAAACATTAACATAAGTCAGCAGTAAAGCCATTCGAGACATTTTTTACTTAAAAAAGTCCCTGAGATTTGATGTTAACTTTTGAGTACATATAACAAATTCATTTTAGTTTCACAAAATTATAACACTGAGACGATGTTCTTTTTTATTTAAATAATACTGAACATTAAAATGATATAGCAAATCAATAAAATTATATAGAAAAATAAAACACATAATATTTTATTTTCATGGAATTGTAATACTGAGACAATGTTATTTTTTTGAATAATTCTAAACATATGTAAAAGAAATTATATATAAAAGAAAACACATATATATTAGGTTTTTATCACAAAATGTAAGACTGAGACAAGGTACCTTTTTATGTAAAAAATGCTTTACATTAAAATTATATATGAGATAAATTGTTTTTAAAATGGAAAAGCATATATAATGATTTTTCTATCACAAAATTGTGACACCGAGACACTGTTCTTTTTTATTCTAGTAATACTAAACATATTAAAATTATATATTAAATAAAGTAAATTATATATTAAATCATAAACACACACAAACACACACATATATATGTGTGTGTGTGTGTGTGTGTGTATATATATATATACAATGAGTTTATCACAAAATTGTAGCACTGAGACAGTTATTTTGTATTTTAATAATACTAATCGTTAAAATTATACATAAAATAAGCTTAATTATATATACAAATTAAAACAAACATTGTTTTATCACAAAATTGTAACAGAGACAATGTTCTTTTAATTGAATAATACTAAACATATCAAAATTACAACATTTTTTACTTAAAAAATACTAAACATTTTAAAATTATTTTAAATTAAGTTAATTTAATTAGGCCTATATAAAAAATTAAACCACACATATATAATGATTTTTATTACCAAAATTGTAACACTGTGACAATGTTCTTTTTTAATATGCTAAACATATTACAGTTCTATATAAAATAATTTCATTAGGCCCACTAAAACACACATATATAATGATTTATATGACAAAACTGTAATACTGTAACACTTTTTTATTTTAATAATACCAAACATATTAAAATTCTAAAATAAAATAAAACTACACACATATAAAGATTATTTCAAATAAATGTTACTATTTCAGTATTGTGTATATTAATTATATATAATTTAGTTGCATAATATATAAATTAAAGGCAATAAAAATAAAATTCCATATCAAATTCTACATATTCAACATACATATTAATAGAATTTACATTAAATCTGTATTTGAAATATATATTTTATAGATACATGTCAAATGTGCTTTATATAATATTATACATAATACAATTGTTCTAATGTATTTTTTGAAATAGACATTTCATATAAATAATATTATATGTTAAAATGTATACTGACCACATACTCAACTCATTCTCAACAAATTTGTTTTACAAAAATAACAAGCAGCACTAATAAGAAGAAATGTTTTTACAGCACCAAATCATCTTTTTAGATTTCTGAATTTCTGATGAAAATTCACCTCAGTGGAAAATATTTCATAATATTACTGTTTTACTTAATTTTTTAACAAATACATTGCAGCCTTGATGAGCATAAGAGATGTTTTTCAACCACATAAATAAAAAGTCTTAACAATCCCAAAATTTTGAAAGGTAGTGTGAATATAATTTCATTTGGAAATCAAATATTAAACGTAATTGAAATTGTAATTTCTATCCCAAGACAGAAAAATATATGAAATTTCTCCTCCAGAATATCTTAAACTCGCTCTTTGTGCGGTGCTGACAGGGGCATTACTCTTGTCTGTCACTCCTGGCTGTAAGGAATCAGCGGGTGCAGGCGGTCGTAGGGTTTACCTGCCTCATGCCCCAGGCTCAGAATTATTGCTCAACAGAATACGATGAAATCAGTAAATCTCCTGCTACACCTGCTTTATCACCAGCACCTGTCTGAAATAGAAACTGTCCCAGACTTTAGAGAGAGGGGAAGGAAAAATGGGCCACACAAGAACATGCGCAGAACTAGGCTTCCAGTAATGCTACAGTTGTGCACAAGGCAGTGAGTCCGACGTGTTGATTTATAAGAGTGATATAAGACGTGAACCGGTTATAGCTGGCAGGGTGAAGCAGGGTGAAGTGGGTGAGAGGTGAGGGGGTGTCACGGTGGCGCGTGCTGCTGTTCGAGAGGGGACGGCAGGCGGCAGGTGCATTGTTGACACCCTAAACATGTGCAAGGACAGTGCCAAGCCTCGCAAAAGACATTTCGGCTAAGATACTGAGAAAAGTAGATGAGCCGGGACCTGCATCCTCCTCCATTTCCATCTCAAACAGCCAACTTGGTACGTTAAACATGTCAACAGAGAAATGATAGAAGAAAAAAAAAAGAAAAAGAAAATGTGGAGATATAAAAGATCAAGATAAACATGAAGTGATAGACAAGGGTATGGAAGAAACCCAACTGTACATTGCTCTTCTCCATCTTTCGGTTACTGCTGTCTCATACGAGGCCTAAAGTGTTCAATTAACCAAAAAACCTAGAACTAAACCCATAATTGTGCAAGTATCTTTATGTGTAACTACATTTACATTGTGCAAAATGCTATTGTGTTGCATGTAGTTGCAAGGCTTTCGCTATGGGTTTTTAAGTTTTTCAGGGTGGGTTTTAGCATTTTACAATCTGGTTGCTAGGGTGTTTTGGTTGGTTCCTATGTGGTTTAACCTGGTCTTGCAACCTTCCCAGAAGACTGCTCTCTTTTGTTTTGCTTTGTTTTGTTTTGTTTTATTTGGTTGCTTTTCTTTGTTTCTTGTTTTGTTTTGTTTTGTTTGTTTTTTTTCCAGCAGGATGCTCTAAATCTAAAATCTAAAAAAAAAATCTCTCTCTTTTTTGTATGCTCCAAATCTAAAATCTCAATGATAGTCTGTTTGTTTGTTTGTTTTTGTTTGTTTGTTTGTTTGTTTTTTCCAGCAGGGTGCTCCACATCAAAGTCTCAATGATATTATTTAGTTTTTTGTTCCGTTCTGTTTTGTTCTGCTGATTTATTTTGTTGCTTTGCTTTGCTTTGTTGTTTTATTTTGTTTCATCGTTTTGTTTTTTGTTTTGTTTTTCCAGCAGGATGCTCTAAATCTAAAAAAGGAATGTTTTTTGTTTTTTTTTAGTTTTTTGTTGTTGTGTTTTTTGTTTTGTTTTTCTTTTGTTTGGATGCTCCGAATAAAATTTCAATGAAATTATATTTTTAATTTGTTTGTTTATTTTGTTTATTCCGTTCTGTTTTGTTTTGTTTTATTTTGTTCTGTTCTGTGCTTTTTTTTCTTCTGTTTTGTTTCATTTTGTTCTGCTGTATTCTGTTCTTTTTTTGTTTGTTTTCTTTTGTTCTGCTCTGATCTGTTTTGTTCTACCTAATTTTGTTGCTTTGCTTTGTTGTTTTGAGCGGGATGCGCTAAATCTAATATCTCAACCAAAAAAAAAGTCATTTATTTATTTTTTTTTTTTAAGATGCTCCAAATTTAAAATCTCAATGATATTCTTTTGTTTTCCAGCAGGGTGCTCCACATCTGGACCACAAAACCAGTCTTTTATGCCAAAAATCATTAGGATATTGAGTAAAGATCATGTTCCATGAAGATATTTTGTAAATTGCCTACCGTAAATATATTAAAACTTACTTTTTGATTAGTAAAGCCGATTTTATATATATATATATATACTTTTATATATTTTGTTTTGTTTTGTTGTTTTTTGTTGTTGTTTTGTTCTGTTTTATTTTGTTATGTTGTTCTGTTTTACTTTACTTTGCTTTGTTGTTTTGCTTTTCCAGTCGGATGCTCCGAATCTAAAATCTCAATGATATTCTTTTTGTTTGTTTGTTTGTTTGTTTGTTTTTTTATGGTTGTTAGTCTTTTGCTTCTGTCTTTTCCAACTATGTGCTACAAGTCTAAAATCTACATTTTTTTTAAGGTGCACCATGTCTAAAGTATTGACGGTATATATATAGTTTTTGTTTTATTTTGTTTTTCAGCTGTGCACTCCAAATCTAGTCTCAATGATATTCTGGTTAGATATAGCTCAAGTTATGCATTTTTATTGTCCATTGCATACAATTTCTAATATGATCACACAGAAATGTAACATCTCACCTCTCCTCAGCAACTCGCATGACTTGAGGAATAATTTGTGCACACAACAGCATGGGTTTTATACAGAAGTTTAATGCTTATGCCTAAGGGTTTGTTCAAATAGCAGTAGTGATGCTTACCTTAGCAAGAACACCTAGTGATGGTACAATGCAGGCCAACAATATCACACCTCTGTAACTAAGAATTAATTGCTTGAATTTATTTTTCCGTTCCTTTGGTTTGTTTATCCTCCAGCGCCCATATTAAACACTGACCACACTTTGAAGTGTGTACACTAAAACATGGCTGAACTTTAAAGCTTGTTTGGTAAACTGTGGCACTGGCTGTGTCACCATCCCCCTGGACACAGGTGACTCACGTCAGACCCCGTCCCTCTGTTGGGAGTAAATAGGCAAACACGTGGCCTGGAATGTGGCTCACAGGAAGGACATTTGCATGTCCTTGTCACCTTTTTTACTTTATGCATTAATGCGGTTTCTGTGCCGCCAAGATCTTCATCCATTAGGAACGAATATGCAGTTCAGTAGCCAATACCTGTGTCAGGTTACACAAACTTTGATAATCATCAGTGAGTATCTCAGGCAACAAAACACAAAACATTTCGAAAAATCCAATCAAAATTTGCATTTTTCACGACTGTGAAAGAAAAAAAAAATCGGTACTGTTTATCGTTGTTCTTCCAGACCATACAGTCCTCAAAGTACCTCCTCTGACCTGATGGACTAACTGTTCTCCTCAAACGACAAGAAAAATATGTGTAATCCAATACGATGATGAAATGTGAAGCGACAGAAACCATATTATCCATATCTTCCATCCTTGGTGTCTTTATCATGGAAGCAGTGGCAGTAGTCTGAAGCGACAACAGTCCAGTTCTCAGGTTTTGGCAAACTGAGGGACTAAAACCCCTCTCTTGTGCTTTTATACATGATTATGGAGTAATATGTGCCAAAAAACAACAAACATCATGGGAGTAAGAGCATTTCAGTATTAAATATTTAAGATGTCAACACAGACTGAACAAGCACCAGGAATCTGGGCCTAGTGAAACGAAAAAGACAAGCAGTGGAGTCTGTTTATCAGTTTCAACACCTAACACACACTGTTGCTTCACCAAACAAAGAGGCCCTACTCTACTTACAGTCATATTCTATTACAGTAATAAGCTTTAAGTAAATATATGAGAATGATGACGGATATTCATTATGTCTTGATACAATATACATACAATAAACGGTTACTAAAAGCAAAACTAACCTAATCGGGTTTCACCGGTAAAAATCGCGTTTAGCCTATACGTTTTTTGGCGGGATTTTTTTTTTACTAAAATTCGCATACCAGTGGCTAAATCTTTAAACCGCGGCAACAGTGTTAAAGTAGCCCAATTCGGGCCTGGCAACAAGTAATCCCAGTGAAAGGACAGTTTCCGGAAGGACAATACTGCCATCATGTGGACTGTTAGCAAAACCACTGTTATGTAGTGCTTTCTTTTACGTTAGTTTTGTCAAACTTTGTTTCATTCCGACTTTATGTACTACTTCATGGGCAAATTATTTACATTTTTGTGAGAGGAAAGCAATGCCTCTACAAAGTATGTATATAAAGGGAAAAAAATAAACCTATATGATAAATAAATAAAATTCTGCTGAGAATGAGAGACAATATTTACTACGGATCTAACCCTAACGCATCAAGTGCTTCCTGATTTGTTGCCAAATCTCATGAAATATCTGGCATCCTGCAAATCTTAATTTGAAAGTAAAAAAAAAGTACCTTGTAGCACCGTTACTAATTCCAAATGACAAAAATTGTCATTAGTAATGTAATCCATTATATTACACATTTTAGGTAATATAATCAGACTACTTTCAGATTACTTTTGATCTAACTCGTTTATCACACTTATTTAAATAGGATACGCGTGTGCCATACAGATATAGAAATAACGAGTAAGAACATACCGTTGAGGTCAAAAAGTGCAGAATCTTGCAGAATCTGCAAGATGTTATTTTACCAAAATAAGACGAATCATACAAAATGCATGTTATTTTTAGTTAGTACTGACATGAATTAGATATTTGACATAAACGAAAATAAGTTGAATTCATAAAATATACACTTGATTCTTAATGCTGTTGTTACCTGAATGATCCACAGCTTTTTTTGTTTGTTTGTTTTTTTAGTGATAGTTATTCATGAGTCTCTTGTTTGTCCTGAACGGCTGTTCTTAAGAAAATGCTTCAGGTTCCACAAATTCTTTTTTTTTTTTTATTGTGTATTTAAACTCTTTCCAACAATGACTTATGATTTTGAGATTCATCTTATCACACTGAGGACAACTGAGGGATGTATATGCAACTATTACAGGTGGTTCAAATGCTCACTGATGCTCCAGAAGGAAAGAGCCGGGGGTGAAAACATTTGAACAGAATTTAGATGCATATATTTTTCTTATTTTGCCTAAACACCATATTTTTTCATTTACTACTGCCCTTCAGAAGCTACTTACATGTATCCTAGAAGACAAAATAAGTTACATTTACAGATCTTCAAATTAAAAAAGTTTTTACCCACTGCATCAGTGAGTATTTGAACCTTCTGTAAGAGTTGAATATGAGTCCCTCAGTTGTCTTCAATGTGAAAAAATAGAAATCATAAATCTCAAAATCATAGCAATTGTTATTCTCTTATTTTTAAATGCTCATTGCACTGCATTTTGTGCAATAAATGTTCTGTTTGATACCCAATAACACATTAGAAACAGTTAAATCAAGACCAAAGAAATCAGATAACATGAACAGTACAAAAAATGAGAAAAGGTTTATTCTGACATCTCTTGGACCTCTCTGGGGTCCACTGCCCCAAAGCAGTTATGAAAAACAAATAGCATACCAATCAATGCATCAAGCATTAGAGATCAAGAGTGTCAAACAAGCACAACAGCTCCATCCACTTAGCTTCTTTTTCACAACATCATATTAACTGCTATCATACATCTGTGCCTCTTTCAACAAATGAAGAGATAATAACTGGGTTCAGTCTCTTAATGACATGACAGATGCACTGGTGAACATGAGCACCACACACTCAAAGCCATTCTAATTTGATTTAATACTCAATCATTCTTTAAAAAAAACAAAAATAAAACATTCAAGTGTCCTCAGATTGGTTTGGGCAGACTCGAGACTTCCTCCAGACACTCATCATAGGCTTCTTTATATTCATCATTTGATTTAATCATGATAACACAGGTTGGACGCTTCGTTCCAGCTGATAAGCCCAAATCCTGCAGAAAGAAGGACAAACAAGTGAGCATTATAACTCTGTGCTGTATTTGACTTATTGAAACTCTGAACCACAAAACCAGTCATAACTAGTATGGGTATTTTTGTAGCAACCGCCAAAAATACACTGTATGGGTCAAAATTGCGAATTTCTCAATATTTAGTAAATTTTTTGTGGCATCCTTAGATTTACAAATAGTTGTATCTCAGCCAAACATTGTCATATCCTAACAAACCACACATCAATTCAAAGCTTATTTATTTATTCAAGCTTATTTATTTGATGTAAAAAATCTCAGTTTTCAAAAAAAATAACCTGTATGACTAGTTTTGTGGTCTACGGTCACATATACAGTTCTGTTGAACTTACAACTTTAGATGGCACATAAACATAGGGCAGGTTTCCGTCTTCACACATGACTGGTAAGTGGCAATACACGTCGATGGGAAGAGTGTCTCCAGCAAACACCACAATACTACAAGATGACAGAAAATGTGATAAAATAACAAATTCATGTGACTGAATAATACTGAAACATGAGGAAAAGAAACCTCTTCTCACCCCCTCTCTCCTTTGTTGAGAAACTTCTGTACCTCTTTTACCCCTCGTCGGATTTGTTTGACTTTGGCCGCTGTGGAAAATAATGACGAACATTTATAATGAATAACTGAATACAACCACGTGGCTCTCTTAAACGATAAAACTATACACAGCCATATTAATACATTTTATTCAGATTCAAAGGTGTTATAGCTTAGTTATAGGAGACAAAAACGCAAAACACGTTTACCTTTTTTGATGCACTTGTAGAGCTTTTTGCTTAGTTTACGCGATGCAAGCGGGTTTGCGATTGGGTTTAGAACAGTTATTAATTCTTCACATGATTTCTCTGTTCCCCCGGTCTCCTCTTCGACAGTTTTCTCCTTCTTTACCTTTGTCATGTTTCGCTCAAATATGTGAAACAAAGTGAGTTTAACTTGAGACCGATTTTGCTGGTCCTGGAGAACACACGTGCAGCAACTCTGACCGTACTTCCGGTGTTTTTTCACACACACTGCAGTACTTCCGCAGGGTTGCCAGGTTTTCACAACAAAACTAACCCTAAACAAGTGCGTTCCCGGGGGTAAAAATAGATTACTTTTTTACCTAAGAAAATCTTGTACCATACTGATATATAAGTACAAAGTTGTTATTAACAACATGAAGTGCATTAAACTTTATCAGAGGTTTCCCAAACCAGGTTCCTGAAGGAACTGCAAGGGGGTTTGAAAAGCTAATTATTAAATCGTTAAAAAAAAATTATACATATACATAAGTGTTTACTGCTGGTTGGTTAGTTACCCGGATGCAGGATAATCAGACAAACCACACACAAAAAAAAACCCAGCATGAATTGTAGTCAATGTACTACTGGATAAGATTTTCTGCTAATTTATGCTGTCTAAACCACGGAAAAAACGTTTGGAAACTGATTACTCATATAGAGAAGGGCACAATATTTTGGACAAACTAAAATTAATAGGTGGTAAAGATACGTATGAGCAGTATTTATATAAGATACTTATATAAACTTATACTTATACTTTTTTCTGCCTCCCTTCCCTAATGTATTTTATTTCCTAATTTCTTTATGCTACCTCTCGACTGACCTGTCTTCCCCCAAAATGTGATGTTTATGTATGGTCGGAGGGGTCCAATTTCACTGCATGTAACAGTGCATGTGACAAATAAAGGCATTCATCATCATCATGTAGATGTTAGTCTAAATATTTCACCTACATGACTGGAAATAAGAACAAATACGAATGTTGTCAAGATTCCTGCCCTGGAAATCCTGGTTCAGTTTGGCCAACCACAAACGCCTTTTGTTCCTCAGACAGTTTTTTGCACTCTTCTCCTTGATTCATAATAACTTTAGGCAATCTACAGTACTCCAAATATTTTTCCAGGTCCGACTGATTGGTACAGCCCAAAAAAAAGACAATAATTAGCCATTTTAAACAGCAAACTATGCAAGTTTTGTTCAGTGCAGCGACATTGTTTACATTTAATGCTGCCAATATGGCCGATTGATGATGTGTCATGAAAACACTTTATAATGTGTAACTGTAGTCTGATTCTGAGTATGTTATAATGTAATTTCAGCTAATTACAAGTACTTAATGTTTGGAATCTGATTACATAATCCAGATTGCATGTAATCAGTTACTACCCAGCTCTCTCTCGCCCTCTCTATACACACACACACACAATCTTCATTTCTCGTAAAAAGAGCGTCAAAGCACCCCTAATCCACGGGAAAACCGCGGACCTGGCAACACCATGTCAGTTGCACATATGGTGAGTTATATTTCTAAACACTGACCCCTAGTGCACAGTATGAACAAATGATGAGATTTTATTCAGTCAAAACATCCGCCTCGCACACAAACAATCAAAACTAATCTACAAAATCTACAACATTTACAAAGAATACTACCTGTAAAAACCTTAGTTGAAAGGAAAATAGCTTACAGTTTTTCTTCTAACCTACCAAAAAAAAAAAAACTATCAGGGCAAACTATTACAAACAAAATAAATATATATAAATATCTGTATGTTCATTTTATCTCCCAAATTACATTTAGCTCAATTCCACTTTGGATACATGTATATCTTTGTGCATTTCTCCTCTCCAAAAGAGAAATCTTTTAGATTTTTTTTTTTTGGATACTGTTGGCCTGTAACACTTGCATGACACATTTCTCAACAGACAGACTTTCTGGTAACGTTTACAATAATATTCTATGAGTTAACATTAGTTTATCATTAAACTGAACTAATATGAAGTAGTGTAGTATGTGAATAATATATTGTTAAATTAACATTAAACAAGATCAATGAATGCTGTAAACATGGCTGTTCATTGACACCTACTTCATTAACTAGTGATAAACATACAGAATCTTATTGTAAGTCATTAAGCTCCAAAACTACTAAATCACTTACAGAAACCACCGTGACAAAGGTGTAAAGTGCATTTTCTGGGTCAATTTAACACTACGATTCTTATTACACTACAAAAGTAGTGTCTTTAACACACAAAAGGACAATGAACCTTTCCTAACATTAACTGGGCATTGGACATTCTGTAAACTGGGGGTTCAAAACAAAAAAAAACAACCCAAAAAAAAGCCTGATTAATCTGTGTAGATTACAGGTTAGAAAAACAAAAAAAAGCAACATTTATAAATACATATAAATAACCATTACTTCGAAGAGTAAGTCAAATCTGTAGTTGTCTAGAGATGTAAGAACAACGGTATGGTACATTCTAAGAGTGTAAAAAAACTCTAAGCAGGAGAGGACTGAATTTAAGCCCTGTCAGTGCTCCTGCGTCTTCACAGCTATACCCACAAGGGCATGGCGAATGGTACGTCCATGCAGCATGTAACCGTCCTGCTTCACCACAGCTATGGTGCCAGGCTCGGCTCCCTCTGCTGGAGTATGACAGACTATTTCATGCTGATATGGGTCGTAGGTGGATCCCACAGGGGTCATCTTCTCCAGTCCATGCTTGGTGAAGATGTCCTGCAGCCGGCCCTGTATCTGTGCCAGGTACTGTGTCAGCTGCTGTACTCCATCTCTCTCCTCAACCTTCTCCAACAGGTCTGCCACCTCCACAATGTCACGGCAGAAACTCTGTATCCCTATAGGAAAAGCGTAATGTTTTATAATAAAATAATGCGATGTGAACAACTATAATGTGTAGCTAAATGAAATTAGGTTACCAAATAGTTTGGCGTCCTCAACGAATTTCTGTGTTCTTCTTCTGACATTGTCCGAGTCAGCTAGGGCTCGTTTGTATCTCTCCTGTGAAATGGAAAAAAGTGTGAGTAATGGTGTGTAAACACCGAAAGTAAAGCGAATTGACAACACATTCCAGGATTTTTCTCCATATAGTGGTGTTCAATAGGGATCAACAGGTTAAAGGTCCAAATTTGCTTCAATGCACCTTCAAAGGGCTCTACACAATGCCAGCTGAGAAATAAGGGTCTTGTCTAGCAAAACTATCAGTCATTTTCTAAAAAAAAAAAATAATAATAATAATATACAAATTGATATACGTTTAATCACAAATGCTCGTCTTGCACTAGCTCACCCTACCTTTCTCAAACAAAGTACACAGTCGCACAAGACCTTTTCAACACGATTACGCAATGTGTGTAATTGTAGGTTTAGAGCTTTTAGTTAAAAATTCTATACATTTTTTAGTTTATTTATAAAATGACTGATCGTTTCACAAGATATCATCCTTATTCCTCAGCTGGGATTGTGTAGAGCCCTCTGAAACTGCAATTTAGACCTTCAACCCATTGGGAACCAGAAGCCCACTGTATTCATCAAAAATTTCTTTTTGACTGAAAAAAGGAAGACATGAACATCTTGGATGACATGGGGGTGAGTAAATTATCAGAAAATGTTAATTCAGGAGTGAACTAATAATATATAGCAATTAAAACTGTAATTCCAATGTTTAAGTGTGCAATACTTCCTTAAAATTCACAAAAAATGTTCCATCGTTCACTGACAGTAGCATCAGGCACTTGACGGTTCGCAAAATCCGCCCACCCTTAGTTACTGTTGCCATCTCTGACAAACAATGCTGCTCTCACACTACACGTTCTCATACAGTGAAAAATACATCATGAAGCAAAGAGGACTCAAGACTCTCATCTTTCAAATTGTCATTTTTAAAGAAATTCAAACAACAAATACAGTTTTGTGGCTCTTCAATGTGTTGTGACAGATCACTGTATTGCCTCAGTTCAAGCAGCACACGTGAACTGATCGTCTTTTCATATGTAATGTTACTTAAAACATGAAATGAGCATCAATGAACACCAGAAACTATTTTATTTTAACCGTGGAACACACAAATGTATTCTCTCCTGTCCGATTTGTGGTTAAGGCTAGAGAGATACAGCTGCGGCTACTTGGCTTGCGCACATCAATTTACAGTAATATGTCACACCGAACAATAATAATTGTAATAGTTTTTGCACTATTGTTTAGGGTAGGGGTAGATGTAAATGTTCATAAAACAATCTAATCCACCTTTTTCTGAACACGGACATCTCGTTCGACTGGAATAGTGCTTTACATCTTCGGCCTCTGGTGTTTCTAGTCACATTTAAATATTTTCCGAGCTTATTTTCCAAACTTCGATTGGACAACTTTAAAAGTGATTTTCTCAATATTTTGATTTTTTTGCACCCTCAGATTCCAGATTTTCCAAATATTGTCCTATCCTAACAAACCATATCTCAATGGAAAGCTTATTTATTCGGATTACAGATTATGTATAGATCTCAATTTTGAAAAATTGACACTTATGACTGGTTTTGAGGTCCAGGGTCACATATAGCAGTTAAATAACACTTTGTAGTAGGGCTGCACGATTTGGGAAAATTTTTGTATTGCGATTATTGAGGTCAATATTGCGATATGCAATTGCGATTATAATAAATAGTATTGGGGGCACAAAATGGGGGTTCATGAATTATAAGCTTCTAGAGCTGAACATTTGACCTCTTAACTGAAGTTCTTTTCACAAATTGAACATAAATTAAAACAGTATAAATAACTAAAAAAAATAAACACCACAGTTCTTTCTTAGTCTTACTAAGTGCAAAAAATAAATGCAGCCATAATCAAAGTAGGCTACTCTCTTAATGTTCAAAATGCCAATAGAGACTGACTTTTTCAAGCATGATACAGAGCAACTACACAATCTATTATAGCTTACATGCTAATAACAGCCTAGATATTTCATGTAGCCTAATTTGCGCGCATTGGGGAGTCGCTCTCTAAATGCGGGGTATTAAAATTGCTTTTCAATGTGTGTGCCCGTTTTACTTTCGGTTTCATTTTAACTGTCGCGGGAAGCTCTCGGTAGTGCTGAGCGTACATTCTACAATACAAGACATTCATTTAAAAGTGGGGGGGACATGTCACCCCTGTCCCCAATAGCAAATTACGTCCCTGCGTATGGGCATCATGTCTTTTGCCATGCAGTGCGTTATGGAGTCTGTGATTTCTTTATGTCTAAACAAAAACTTATAATATGGCGTGAGGCTCACAAACACATCTGTAATTATGCTTTATTTTGTTTTGATGCAACACGTGCACTGCCTATACTGAGAGACTGTCAGATCTTTTTATTTTTATTTTTTTTTTAGCTTTTGTTTTGTTTGCAGCACGGAACTGTTCTCAGAAAGCATGTGTTCTCAACTGCACACAATTAATATAAAATAATATAATCGCACAGGCTGACATCGCGATTGCGAAACAATTAATCGTGCAGCACTACTTTGTAGCCATTAATATGTTTGGTTTCTTAATAAGCTAAAATAGCTCAAAAATACTCCTTTTTCAACCATTATGGTTCACGTTCTGAAGCCAAAGTCTGTTCTTGGCTTGAGCGAATGATGATGCAACGCTAGTACGTGTTGTTTACCTGACTATAACCAGTCAAAAAACAAATATTGGTTGTCCAGGTGTTTGTGTAGGCAGTCCAGCACTGTTTTAGTTTTCACTGTACTCAAAGTGATTCTAGCATACCAGCAGCTCGCATAAACTGCTGGTACTCTTATCTGTCCTTTTTGAAGATAAAAATTTGTTTGTTCTCTCACAAGTTTTACGTTTAGACATACAGAGCCAACATTATAACATTGCTCAACAAGAACGCCATAGGCAGTGTCAGCATTCCTCCACCCACCAGCAAATTTTTATGACTTGAGTTGAACAAATCATCCCACAACCCTCCTTTTTACTGTGGAAATGCATAGAACAGTCACAGGCTGAAAACCAGTGTTGGTGATGGACAAGGGGTAAAACAGTAATGATTTCAAAAACAAATGTAACTTACCGTGAGGTCGTGAACCTGCTCTTCCAGTTTTCGAGCTCTTATCTCTAAGGTCCTGACATGCGTCACAGAGTGACTGTCGTCATCTCCATCATCACCATGGCAGTCATCACCAGCACTACGATGCTCAGCAGCAGTGCTGAAGAGGCCTACGACGGACCTGGAGAACAGTAAAAAAAAAAAATAAATAGAATAATAATAGTTATATATTTTTTATGATTTATGTTTTTTTAAAGAAGTCTCTTCTGCTTATCAAACCTGCATTTATTTGATCCAAATTTTGAAATATTCTTACTATTTAAAACAACCGTTTCTATTTGAATATATTTTTTAAATGTAATTTATCCCTGTGAACTGAATTTTTAGCATCATTACACCAGTCACATGATCTTCCGAAATCATTCTAATATTCTCATTTGCTGCTTTTTTTCAGGTTTCTTTAATGGATCGAAAGTTCAGAAGAACACCATTTATCTGAAACAATAACGTTCAACAATAATCCACAAGTAATTCACAAAAATCCAGTTCAATTAGCATCTTGATATAAAACAAGAATCCAATCCATCATTAAGGCATTTTAAATTTAAATGAAAGTTCATCCCCTTTTATCCTCTCAACCAAAACCGACCAATAATTTTATTTAGAACTTTTTTTGCATGGAAACAGTGCTTGATCTGTGCATATTTCACTCCTAATTCAGATGAGACAACATTGGAGAAGGCAATATTATGGATAATGACAGATTATTGTCAGTCACAATGCTTTACTATACAATAACAGATGAACTGAAGTCGTGTGGATTACTAGTGGATTATTGTGATGTTTTTATTAGCTAATTCTGATGGCACCCATTCAGTGAAGAGCATCCACTACTGAGAAAGTAATACATTTAAATGCTTAAAACCAATGCTAAATGTCTTGAAATCCATTCTGATGAAGAAACAAACTCATGGATGGCCTGAAAGTGAGCAAATAAAAAATTAAATAATGAACTATTTAAAAAACTATTTACTGGCATTTAGCTTTATGCTAAACATAATCTTGCAATGCTCATGTAACATTTCTTTATAAAACAGATCACATAAGCAAGTTTATATTACATGAAACAAGTACAAAAAAGTTGTATTCCCAAAAATTGTTAGTCCTCTTCATTTACTGTTCTCTACGGTAGAATTCAATAGAGATAAAGGCCACTCAAGGCATTTTTTTTTCCACTAAAACACTACAGTACTTAATGAACAGTGTTAATGAATATTAAATAGATATTTCATTTTATATAAAAAGTATTTTGGTTACTCGCTATATCCTAAACAAAACTTCTTTAATTTTTAATGAAGCTTACATTTAATCCAATCGATCACAGGTGGCTGCAGCTTCTTAGGACAATAGGAGGGACAATTTGACCCGTTTTACATCGGTATGTGCGACGAACAAAGACAAGCCACAGGAATGCAATAAAAGCCATTCATCATCACGAATAATTACACGTTCAGTCCGTTTAACGTGTATAGTTGTGAAAGTAAATGAGCCGTAGGATTGATGATTACACAACGGAAAGTAAAGTTTGGAAAACACCAAACAACACCTTAAATAGGAGAAAATCCATCAGAGGGCTTGCCGATGTGCTTACTACGATATCTGATACTGTTTTTATACAGATTACAACAGTACTGTTACATTTAACAGCCCGTAACTAAGAAAAGACGCTGCGTTAAAGCACAACACCGATGTGATATTAAAGCTGACAGATGTGATTGATGGACAATCTTGCAGAACCGCTGTAAAACATAATACTAACTATCAAACCACCAAGGGTTGACGTGTTTGTCGATACTGAACAAATTTAAACTCGTCTTGAGTTGTATTTATTGGTAACATTGAGGTTTGAGTCCCGCTAAACCGTTAACTCAACTCGCTAGCCAGTTAGCAGCGACGCTTTCCCCACAACACTTTAAACGATTTAAAATGGCGATAATGTTAACAAAACCCTGTTTTTATCGAATAAATAGCACATTTGTCTGGATATTACGCTATAAATCACTCTTTACCTGTTGACTGCACTTGGTGTTAACCTGCACAAATCGATGGGATATCTTCTCGTTACGGACAGAAAGCGCACGGCCATTTCCTCAGTAGCTTGTGTGGGTGGTCAGGAGCGCGTGACATGCTCGACGAGTCACTGTTCTGATTCAGTGAGTCGATTCACTAAACGACTCTGAATCTCACGGTCCTGGTAACTAATTGAAACACTGTAATTACGGTATTATTTATATAATTACTTATCTTTTATTATAACCCATCAATTCAGACGGGTGTTTTTGTTCTTCTGTACTGTATTCGACCGCCTGATTATTGTATTAAACACGATCATCTGCTTGGGGAGGGGGGAGCTGTAAACCTTTTGTGCCTCAGGCAAGGACCACCCACCCAGAATCCCAGCCTGCTCAAAGAAGACCCCCTAATATAAAGGGTGATTTTATTTGTAGCACTGCATAAAAATGACTAACATTAAAATTAAGAAACAATACTCAACATTATCCACACTGAAAAATAAATATGTGAATTATTTTTTGTATTTTTAATGAAAACTCCATCCATGGACCCCCTGCATAAACCCATGAACCCATAGGGGTCTGTGGACCCCCAGTTAACTACCCTGGATCTGCTTGATAAATGATTGATGATTATATTGTTGATTAATGCTGCTTTTTCCCCCACATCACAGCTTTCAGACTCAAATCCCATTTATTTTATGTTATTGCAGTTTACATTGCCTTACGAAAGTAGTCATACCCCTTTGTTTTTGTTTTGTTTTTTATTTTTTATTTATTTATTTTTTTGGTCACATTTTGTTATGTTGCTGCCTTATTTTAAACTGCTTTAAATACTTTTTTCCATTATTCTACACTCCATACACCATAATGGCAAAGCAAAAATGAAAATTTATTAAAAAATAAAAACGTAAATGATTCCATTGCATAAGTATTCATACCTGGGACAGTTGAAATTTAGCTCAGGAGCATTCATATTGCTTGTAGATGTTACTACACTTTAAGTAAAGTTAACCTGTGGCCAATTCAATTGAATGGGTACGATTTGGAAAGGCACACACATTTTAATAAAAGATCTAACAGCTAAAAATGCATACCAGAGTAAAGACCTGCCTGTAGAGCTCAAAGACAGGATTGCATAAATCCACAGATCTGGGGAAGAGTTCAGATAAAATTCTGCTGTATTGAAGGTTCACAGAAGCATGTAGTCTCCTTTACCCTTAATGGAAGAAGTTTGAATCAACTGTAACTCTTCCTAGAGCTGGCCTCCTGTGTTAAGGGTATAAATACTTATGCAGTGTACTTATTTCAGTTGTTTTATTTTTGTTGAAGTGTAGATTGATGTGGAAAAAAGTAATTTAAAGTGGCAGCACCATAACAAAAACGTGAAATGAAGGGGTATGAATACTTTTGCAAGGCACTGTAATTCACAATTAAAAGTCATAAAGATATTGGCTTGAATAAACAGAACTCCACAAACAGACAGCCGTTTTGAACACAATTTTATTATGAACAATTGCCTAGATGTTGCAAGGAAAACAAACATTGATTATTTTCTTTAACACTGGTTTTATGTACACAATAGAAATAAATAAATCTGGTAAATTAAGTGCCCTAGTGTTAACAAAAGGGAAAATCCTTTGAATGCAACCCAGTTCAGTTTCACATAACAAGTAAAAGAGAGAGATATTAACACTGTATTTTTTAAAACTGCACAAAGAAATCAGCAGGAAGGCCACATCAGTATCCTGTGGCAATAAACAGTAAGATGTGAAAAGATAGTTTTCATACAATTCGGGCACCTATTTTAACTCTTATAAACACTTTGTTTCCTGGACATTCCCTTATCCTTGCCATTGCCGCACAATTTTTATTTAACATTCATTTTTATTTACATACAGACTACCATCAAATATATGATAAACTGTCCAATGCATAAGTGCAGTGTAGTGAACAGACAGGATGATCACAGATGCAATCTCTTCTTTGCTTTAAAGGAATAGTTTAACCAAAGATCAAATTTCCTCATGTACTCATGATGTAAACTGATGGGCTGAAGTTGTGTGGATTACTTGTGGATTATTGTGATATTTTTATCTGATGTTGATGACGGCACCCATTCACTGCTTGGTGAGCAAGTGATGTAAAGCTGAATTTCTTCAAATATGCTACGATGAAGAAACAAACTCATCTACATCTTGGATGGTCTAAGGGTGAGTAAATGTTTAGCATATTTTTCTTTTTGGATAAACTATTCTTTTAATACTTCAACCAAATCCACAGATCTTCAGACTCTCTTGATGACAATACTAGAATTACATCACTTTCTTTGACTCCCATTCCTAAACATAAAATCAAACAGAAAGAACAGAATAACAAAGGTTAGAATAACACATCAGAACAGACGACAGCATATATTATTATTGACAGATTTATACATCTTAAGCATCACCATGAGTTTTGAACAGTGTTGGGGAAAGTTGCATTACGAGATTGTGTTAGTTCCTAAATGTAATTGTGTTAGTTGTGTTGCTTTTGTGTTACTTTTTCTTGTCTGGACTGGGCCTACTTGGTTGTTTTAATATGAAAATTTACAGTTGAGGTCAAAAGTTTACATACACCTTGCAGAATCTGCAAAATGTTAATTATTTTACCAAAATAAGAGGGATCATACAAAAAAAATGCATGTTATTATTTATTTAGTACTGATCTGAATAAGATATTTCACATAAAAGAGATGTACAGATAGTCCACAAAAGAAAATAACAGCTGAATTTATAAAAATGACTCATAAGTTCAAAAGTTTTCATACACTTGATTCTTAATACTGTGTTGAATACCTGTATCTTTTTTTTTTTTTAGTGAAGTTGTTCATTAGTCCCTTGTTTCTAAACAGTTAAACTGTCCGCTGTTCTTCAGAAAAACTCTTCAGGTCCCAGAAATTTGAACCCATACCCTTTCCAACAATGATTGTATGATTTTGAGATCCACCTTTTGACACTGAGGACAACTGAGGGACTCATATGCAACTATTACAGAAGGTTCAAACCCTCACTGATGCTTCAGAAAGAAACACTATGCATTAAGAGAGTCAAACGTTTTGGCAAATGTAATTTATTTTGCCTTCTGGGAAACATGTAAGTATCTTCTGTAGCTTCTGAAGGGCAGTACTAAATGAAAAAAATATGATATTTAGGCAAAATAAGAAAGATGTACACATCTTCATTCTGTTCAAAAGTTTACACCCCCTGGCTCTTGAAGCATCAGTGAGTGTTTGAACCTTCTGTAATAGTTGCATAAGAGTCCCTCAGTTGTCCTTAATGTCAAAAGATGGATCTCAAAATCATACAGTCATTGTTGGAAAACAAGGGACTCATGAAAAACCGACTAATCACTAAACCAAAAAACACAGCTGTGGATCATTCACGTAACAAAACAGTATTACGTATCATGCGTATGTAAACATTTGAATGGGGTAATTTTTATAAATTCAACTGAACTTTTAGACTATGTAAATGTCTTTTAAGTTAAATATCTCATTCAGGTCAGTACTAAATAAAAGATAACATGCATTTTGTATGATCCCACTTATTTTGGTAAAATAATTACCATTTTGAAAGTTGTGTGTATATTTACTGTATTTTTGGCAAATGTAAATGGCCTTTCACAGTAAAAGTGAAATGAATAGGCCTCAGGCTGAAGGAAATGCGAATTCACATCTGTACAATAGAGGGCGCAGCTCAAACAGACCTTTCAGATGTGCTGCTATTCTGAATTCACAAGAAGAAAGTACAACACTGTTCAGCAATTATAAAATTAAACAAATGTTATGTTTTTCTAAAGTCATTTTTGCTTATTAGTATGGATTATTTGGATCATCAGAATGGAATTAAATACATTAAGGATATTTGTTATTTAACATATTTAATTAGTGCAAGTTTATGAGTTTGCATTTCACTGTTTTGATTCATTGTGAGTTATACCGAATCAGTTTTTTTCAAGTGAGATGAGTAAATGCATGTTCACATTTAGTCTAGAGCTAAATTTACCATCATGTTTACACAGTGCACACAACACATCTGCACTTACTCCTGATTTTTCTCAACATAATAAATGGGAAAACAAAGTAACTAGTATGACTTTTTTGAAACTAAGTAACTCATATATTTTCTTGTTGTAAAATAAAAAGTAATGCGTTACTTTACTATGTACTTGAACAAGTAATCTGATTACATTACTTGTAACACATTACCCCAATGCTTCATTTTTGTTTTGAATGCTTCATTGAATATTTGTGCAACTGTATACCTTGGCTTTCTGCATGACATTTCCTCTGGTGGATGCATAGATGGACGGGGGGCGTTTCTTCATTTCAGATGCACAATTGACCGGCACAGTGGCACCATTATAAATATCTTCCTTTTTTTTACCTGGAACCTACATGTATTAAAATATGAATGAATTAAAATCAGGTTGATCTGAGGGAAAAGCATACTAAGAATCAAGAATGCGAGTACTTTAATGGTGGGTTTGCTTTCCACAGGCGCCCCCAGTATTCCTCCAGTCAGAGACTTCTTCAGTTTCTCCTTCACCTCTGTAAGTCGCAACTCCAGGTCCACCCGCTCAGCTTCCTTCTGACGGCAACTTTCTTCCAGCTGGGCCAGATGCTGCTCCATGGCTTTCTGCTGTTTATCTGATGCACACACGTAAGATATAACAGCTCCCATAACTGAGGACATTGTCAGCAGGTGGCGCCATATACTGTAAAAACTGTAACAGCCCACCTTGCATGTTATTAACACTCAAACCAGTCAATTCTCTCACCAGTCGCCTTTTTCAGCTCCTGCTTCACCACCCTCTTTTCTGAACGCAGTGACAACAGGTTCTTCTTGATTACTTCTTTTTCTTTCTCAAGCTGCTCTTTCTCATTAAGATACCGTCGTGCATCTTCTTCCGCCCTCGTCTTTCCATATTTACCGTAGTGATTCACAGCTACAACACAAAAAACAAGATGGAATTGGTTATAAATAGCAGCTTGTAAGAATTTAATCAGCAAAGCTATGACAATGATTGTGTTACTTACAGGAACCGTGTCGTTTCACTGTTATCTGTGTGTCACCCTTGGCTGTATCCACACTGGACATAGAGGAATAACGCTTCAGTTTAGACTGATTCTCATCTACCTGCTGGTGGAAGAGAGACAGAGAAGAGGGGAAAAAATCCAGAGTAATTACAGTTTGTGTGGAAACAAAACAAACTTGAAACACTTTTTGTAAACTTCTTGGCTTCCAGTATGGTAGTGTTTACTTCAGCATTATACAATTTGCTTATCTAAGGGTTTCCTGAATAGTTCCTTTTTATAAAGAAACACACTTGCAATGACAGAAGATTTGTAGCTGACTAGACATAACAAAGACAGTTGCCCAACTTTACCACTTAACTAACAAAGAAGTGAAAGCAGAGAATTAAACAGCAAGACATATTTGTTGCTGCCTTTTGGGATAATAAAAAGTGAAATAAAAAAACTGTGGTTAATTAGTCTAAACTCTTACTTTTCTCAAAATTGTGATTTTCTCACAATTTGTCTTTTTCACAATTGTGACTTTTTTTTATAAATAAACTTGCAATTCTAAGAAAAAAAGTCACAGTTCTGACTTTTCTTACAATTCTGACTTTTTTCTCAGAATTGTGAGATATAAACTCAAGTCGCAGTTTGCAGTTCTGACTTTTCCCGCAGTTCTGACTTTTCTCACAATTCAGATTTTTTTCAGAATTGTAAGTTTGTCTCGCAATTCTGACTTAATGACACACAATTACGTGAGTTAAGTCAGAGTTTTAAGATATAAACTCACCCTTTTTCCCCTCAAAATTGGACCTTATAAATTTATATCTCACAATTCTGAGAAAAAAGAATTGTGAGAAATAAATTTGCAATTCTGAGAAATAGTCGCAATTATGACTTTTCTCAAAATTGTGATTTTCTCACAATTTGTCTTTTTCACAATTGTGACTTTTTTATAAATAAACTTGCAATTCTAAGAAAAAAAGTCACAGTTCTTTTTTCTCAGAATTGTGAGATATAAACTCAAGTCGCAGTTCGCAGTTCTGACTTTTCCCGCAGTTCTGACTTTTCTCACAATTCAGATTTTTTTCAGAATTGTAAGTTTGTCTCGCAATTCTGACTTAATAACACGCAATTGCGAGTTAAGTCAGAGTTTTAAGATATAAACTCACCCAGTTTCCCTCAAAATTGGACCTTATAACTTTATATCTCACAATTCTGAGAAAAAACTCAGAATTATGAGACATAAACATGCAATTCTGAGAAATAAAGTCGCAATTCTGACTTATCTTAAAATTGCAACTTTATATCTCACAACTGTGACTTTTTTCCCCAGAATTGCAAGTCAGAATACTCGCAATTCTGATTTTATAACACACAATTGCGAGTTTAGTCAGAATTGTGAGACATAAGCCCCTTTCACACAGAGATTCCAGAAAATACACGGGTAATGCGTTCTGGGAATGGCCCCAGGATTGTGTGCTTTTGGTTCATTCACACTGCCAGTGATTTTCTGGAATCTCTGCGTGCGTTCACACACAACCCTTAAAGATCCTGTAAAGACACGTGACATGAGAACATTAGGTTATAATGCGATGTGTACCATTTCACTAAACTGGCGAACGACTTCCACTTCAGCACGGATAGTAAGAAAAGCTGCCTTCAAAACATTCAGTAAAAGAGTCACAAAATAACGTGGGTCTTCACTTTTATATAGCCTTTACGGCATTGGTTCTGGCTTTTGTTCACACAGCGCTCATTCCGGGACTGATCCCGGCAATGTTACTTGGTCCCCAACCCGGAATCGTTCCCGGAATCAATCCCGGGACGTGGTTGCGTTCACACAGAAGAATTTTCCAGAATCAACAGGCAGTGTGAAAGGGGCTATAGAGTTTATATCTCACAATTCTGAGAAAAAAGTCAGAATTGCGAGACAAACCTGACAATTCTGACTTTTCTCAAAATTGCGCCTATATCTCACAATTGTGACTTTTTTCAAAATTGTGAGGTTATATCTCACAATTGTGACTTTTTTCTTAGAATTGTGAGTTTATATCTTGCAATTGTGACTTTTTTTCTCAGGCTTCCATAAGTTTCTTATCCTCAACAAGCCATTTATTTGATAAACGCATTATTGTGACATGATCCTTCAGAAATCATTCTAATGTGCTGATCTGGTGCTCAAAAACATGTCTTATTATCAATACTGCTGCTTAATAATTTTATGGAAATACTGATTTTTTTTAAGGACTTATTTCAGGACTCAGGACTTTTTGATGAATAAAAATCTCAAACAGCCTTTATTTTATTTAGAACTTAGTCTTTACTGTTGCTGAGGGGTATGATTTAACAAAACACCACAAATCATTTTTACTAAAATGCTAAAACATTGATTCATATGATACATTTTTAACTTAACACCTTACCAACACGCTTTCATAGGGAACTTCATCGTAAGTTATTGGATCTGTGGAGGTGCTGCTAGAAGAGGTTGCCCACCTATGGCATGAAAATCAAGAATGAGCAAGAAAATACTACAAATCTAAGTGAACTTCTTTACATATCCCAACTGGAACAGGCTAAATATCCTCAGCTCTACTCACAGAAAAGAATGTCGTGCTGCGTTCTGGATGCTGCTGATGGTGTCCACATCCACATAGTCATAATGCAAAGCCTCAGGGGTTGTAGCACTGCCTGCTTCAGCCAACAAAACCCCTAGCCAGCGGCCCATCTCCACAGAACAGCTTGCCTTAGGTTAATTATATTAAAAAATTAGCCATATTTCTTAATGAAAGGTCTTACAATGTAATCCATTTTATTACCTCCAGGGCAGCCACTTCTGTGCTCGCTCGCATGATGCGGAAGGCAAAAGGATGTTTGGGTCCAAGACCGGGTAAGACGTCTACACCGTTGAGGGCTAAAGCACTAACGTGGGTGTGAACATCCCCTCTGTCCTTATGGAGGTACAGAGTCCCATTTCTCACACAACACCAGCGCTCCTTCCAACACTGGTTGACCAGGACATTCAAGTAACCTACCAAGAGACAAAAGGAAAGGAAAGTCAGGAAAAGATGGAAAAAGATCAACAGCTAATCGCAAAGAAAAAGTGGATTTTTTCTCCTCACCACAACGGGGATTGTCATCCAGGAGGGAAAGCGTGTTGGTTTCGCCTGGCAGGGGCGGCTTCTTCTTGGAGAAACTGATGATGCGGTTGATTTTCCTGCCAGCGGCTCGACTCATAGATCCAGTCAGCTCAGAGAATGTCCCTTTTTTGCCCTTCCCTGCAGGAAGAAGCACAGGAAACATCATAAGAGGATGCATATAGTGCAAGGACAAGACACAAAACAAATGTTTGGATTCTATTTACGAAGATGCCGCTGACTTCCTTTGTTTGCAATGTTGAGGGGAAAAAACAGCATACTTAAGTGTATAGCTGTTTATTGCGGCAATGAGTTTTCAAGTGTTTTATGCATACTTTAAATTAAGATCCATCTGTAACACTTGAAAAGTGAACTTAAAGGAGAAGTAATTTCTAGTAATTTACTCACCCCCATGTCATCAAATGTTCATGTCTTTCCATCTTCAATTGAAAAGAAATTAAAGTTTTTGAAGAAAAGATTCCAGGATTTTTCTCTGTATAGTGGACTTTAATAGTTTCCAATGAGTTGAAGGTTTCAGTGCAGCTTCAAGGGGCTCTACATGATCCCAGCTAAGAAATAACGGTCTTATCTAGTAAAACAATTGGTCCTTTTCTAAGAAAAATACAAATGTACATACTTTTTAACCACAAATGCTTGTCTTGCACTAACTTGACCTCACAAATTACGAAATCACGCATGCAAGTTTTTACTAAACAAACGTGCAAAGAAAGTCAAACGGCCTTTACAAAAAACAAAGATGGTAAAACACAGTTGGACGATTTTGATGTTGGAGGAGAAAATGAGATGGAGTTTGTCACCCTACCCTACATTTGTAAACCAAAGTACAGACGAAGAGCTAATCGCATGTGAGCTAGTGCAAGATGAGCATTTTTGGTTAAAAAGCATATAAATTAACAATTTCTAAAGAAAAAAAACATTGTTTCACTAGATAAGAACCTTATTCCTTGGCTGGGATCATGTGGAGCCTTTTGAAGCTGCACTGAAACTGCAATTTGGACCTTCAACCCGTTGGCCACCACTGAAGTCTATTACATGGAGAAAAATCCTGTAATTTCTTTGCGACTGAAGAAAGAAAGACATGAACATCTTACACGGGGGTGATAACATAGGGGTGGTAAATGATCAGGAAAATTTTCATTATGGAATTGAACTAAACCTTTAAAAACTAGGGATGTGCGCTATTGAAATCTTCAGTTTTAAAAGTGCCCATCCGATAAATGGTTGAATTGTTAATTCTATACTATTTTGTCCAAATAAATCATTATTAAACATTAAAAAAGAATTGAATAATTAAAATCAATTATTTGAAATGTTACAAGCGAATTTAGGGATCAAGACAATATAAAGTACTGCACAAAAAAGCTTTCTTTACACATTTTGATGTGAATAAATTTCAATGACCTTTTCTGTCATTTACAAATACTAAATTACTAATATATATATATATATATTATTTTTTTTTACCTTGAAACTAGTGATGCACACTATAAAAAATCTACACAACACCAATGAACTATTTTCATCTTTAGGTGATAACTGGTAAATGGCAGATATGAAAATGCTATACTATTCTGTGTAAATAAAAAAGAAATACAAAAAAACTAAAATGCATTTCAATGCAATTAAATTTGAGGCATCACAACATTATAATACACAGTATACAGAATTATTTTGAGATTTGCTAAAAATAACATTTAACAGTGTTAATGAATTATTACTGTTTTAAAAAAATCAACTTTAAGTGAGTTTTAGATGACAAAAAGGTAATCCAAATAGATATACACAGTTTGATTTTAGAAACTGGTCAATAAAAATAAATAAAAACTAGTGCTGGGTAATGATTAATCACGATTAATCATGATTAATCACATCCAAAATAAAAGTTTTTGTAAATAAAGGTAAAATACATGTGTTTGTACTGTGTACATTTATTATGTATATATAAAGACACACACATACAGTATATATTTTGAAATTATTTAAATGTATTTACATGTATATATTTATATTTTATTTAAATATATTTAATATATAAACATAATTTTTTTTCTTAAATATATACATGTGTATATTTATGCGTGTGTATTTATATATACATAATAAATATACACAGTACAAACACATATATTTTACCTTTATTTACAAAAACTTTTATTTTGGAACAATCTAACATCTAACATCAGCTGATATTCCATAAAATACCAATATAATGTGTATGCCAATACAAAACCTAAAAAAAAAAAGAAAAGAAGGATGTGACATACTAAAAGGCACAAACTTTAACCTCAGGACACATCAAAGACACAGGAAGTACCGCACAGAGCAGCTACATCCTTCCTGAGTTCCATTGTTTGAGCGTGACATCACAGAACTAACAAGAGGAAACGCTCTACACCTGGAAAACTGACTCTGACCCCAAAAGCATTCACTAAGCAAAGAAGCTGATCATTTGTGCTCATACCGTTTTCACAGATTTCACGGGTTACGTCTCCATTGGCTGCGCTGTCAGAATCAGAAGTGTGTTTATCTGCTGACATCATCTGGAACAACCGGGAAAGAGACAGAACAATTATAGGGATCACCTTGCTGGTTATGTTCATAATCAGTATAGTTTAGCCGTCTAGTGTACTTTAGGCTACATGATGCTAGTAATCCATTCAGCCTTACCTTATCCAGCTCTAGTTTTCGCAGTATCATTGGAGAGGATGAACTGTCTTTTCCATTAATGTTGTTGGCCAGGTTACTTACTTCCTGAATGACCTACATAGTGTTAACAGAAGAGTCATAGAGTTAATAAATAAAGAAAATCTGTTAAAACCAGATTTATTCTGATATATGCTATCATGACACTATGAAACCTGAAACAGTCAGAACAATAAAGTGAATAAGTGGTATCACTTTAGAACACTTTAAAATCCTAATTTGCTGATTATTAATATTAAGGTAGTTGTTAAGTTTAGGTTCTAAGGGATCTAGAGTATGGTCATGCAGAATCACTTCAATTTTTTTGAAAATGATTAATACCTTATCTCAATAAATAATCTTTTCATTGATGTATGTTAGGATATGACAATATTCGGCCGACATACAACTATTTGAAAATCTGGAATTTAAGGGTGCAAAAAAATTTCATTATTGAGAAAATTGGCATTAAAGTTGTCCAAATTAAGTTCAATGCCTTAGCAATGCCTTTTACTAATCAAAAATTAAGTTTTGATACATTACGTTAGGAAATTGATCAAATATCTTCATGGAACATGATCTTTACTTAATATCTTGATGATTTTTGGACCATAAAAGCAAAATCGATAATTTTGACCCATAAAATGTATTGTTGACAATTGCTTTAAATATACACGTGCTACTTCAGACTAGTTTTGTGGTCCAGGGTCACATATGTTTCCTAATAAGTATTGATAAACAGCAAATATGTTCGTAATATGCCTGCAAATAAGCAACTAGTAAATAGCTAGAACTGGACCTTAAAATACCGCATTAGTTTACAGGAAATACTGCTATACAGTGTTCAGTTTTAGTGTGATTAATCCTTGATTCTGATGGGTCAATTAATTTAGCATATGAGCCCTAAATGCTATATCACTGACACAAATGACTACCAGAGATCCCACATTTTCCCGACTCCATTATTCTGTCATTTTTTAAAACCAAATTACTAATAAAGTTTTTTTTTTTATATATATATAAAATTTTATGGATACTGTATTGTCAAAGTTAGATTTCTAGCCAAATAAATATTTCAGAGTTGAGCATCACTGTTGGTATTGCGATTCAGAATTGAGTTTATATCTCACAATTGACTTTTTTTTTAGAAATGCAAATTCATGTCTCTCAATTGTCACTTTTTTCTTTGAAATTGCATGATATAAACTTGCAATTGCAAGTTATAAAGTCAGAATTGTGAGATATAAACTCGCAATTGCAATGTTTTCTCAGAATTGCAAGTTAAAATGTCAGAATTGCAAGTTTTAAAGTCAGAATTGTGAGATATAAACTCACAATTGTGACTTTTTTTCTCAGAATTGCGAGCTATAAAATCAGAATTGTAAGTTATAAAGTCAGAATTGCGAAATATAAACTCACCATTTTATTTACTTTATAACTCACAAAAGTCACAACTGTGAGTTTATGTCTTGCAATTGTGACTTTTTTTCTCTGAACTGCGAGTTATAAAGTCAGAATTGCGAAATATAAACTCACCATTTTATTTCTGCAATTTTTTCCTCAGAATTGCATGACATAAACTTGCAATTGTGAGTTATAAAGTCAGAATTGCAAGATTTAGGCCTGGTTTTATAGACTCTTAGTTTTATAGGTCTTAGCCTAAGCCAGGATTAGGCCATAGTTCAATTAGTACATTTGAGTAATTTTTATAACCATGCCTTAGAAAAAATCACTGGTGTGCATATTGAGACAAAACAAAAGCCCTGATATATTTTAAGATCAGCCAGTGCAAGTTTCTTTCAGTTAAAACAATTCAGACTTACATTTTAGTCTAGGAGTAGGCTTAAGCCTTGTCTGCGAAACCAGGGGATAAACTCACAATTGTGTCTTTTTTATCAGAATCGAGGGTTTATATCTCGTGGTTGTGACTTTTTTCTCAGAATTGCACAATTCTGACTTTATAATATGCAACTGAGAGTTAAGTCAGAATTCCGAGATATAAATTTGCCAATCTGAATCACGTATCAGTCTTTTTCCCCCTCAAAATTGGACTTGCAGTTTCAAGTTTATATCTCACAATTTAAGAGTTTATATATGAGCTGATTAAAATATTCATAAATAATATAATAGTATATAAATAATACTAAAATAACACTGTTAAGCATAAGTAGACAACATTTACATTCATTACAAAAATGTCTTTTTTATCTTTTTAAGATTGTATTAAATTCAATTACTTTTTTAGGCCTGGAAATCACCTTTTTTAAATTCCCTGATATTTCCCTGATAAGTTTTCAACAACCATGGGAACCCCTGGATTTCCTACATAACTGTGCATGACTTTCATCCCTTTCTTCTCACATAATAAAATAATTTTAACTCATTTATTTAGTTAATAAACAGCCATTATATTATGTCATATATTCAGAGGAAGCACCTTGAGCCAGCTCTCGGCCTGTTCTTTGCTCTGTACAGCCAGCACTAGCGCCTCTCCTCCTGGCATGGAGAAGCGAAGCTCGTGCTTCTTGCGGCGTCCATCTTTAGGCACATAGATGACATTACAGAGATTCAGGGGGAGGTCAACATGTGGAGAGCGATCTTTGGGATTCTTGAAGCACTGTGGAGAATAAAAGCTGGGTTTAGAGCTTGATCAGATGTTACATTGTCTCCCTTCTTTTAACAGTTCCAGTGCAATTTACCTGAAGTCTGTTGTCACGGATGATTGTTAGCTGCTTAGCCCATTGACCGAAACGTTTCTTGCGAAGCAGGAAGGCGCATTTGCGGCAGTCTTTCATTTGACCCACAGGACTCTCTTCTGAGGGCCATTGGTGCGTCCTCTCTCTGCCTTTAGCTTCCTCATCCTCTTCATCGTAGGACTCATAAGAACTGCTGAGTGCATCTGAATCATTGTCTGTTGATATCAACAGCTATTAAAGCTCCACACAAATGTAGTACATTTTGAAAGGCACAAGAATAAAAAAAACAGGACAGGTTTCTTACAGGAGTTTTTGCTGGCCCCATTCAGACGAGTTGTTGGGTAATTGTTGTCAGCATCTTCATAATAAGCATCCTCTATTGAGTTTGGAGGGCTGGAGTTGCCTGGTAAACAAGCACATTGTGTTAGGTTTCATAACTGGCTGTTATTGAGCCTTCTTAAGCTTGAATGTGTTTGCACTTACTGCGAGTTGTTATATACTGGGGCGCTGTGCCCGGTCCGAGCGGGACGGCTTCTTCATAGTAATCATCAGGAGGAGGTGTGGTAGGGAGGGGAGGAGGTGTGTCTGTGGGACTCTGACAAAACAACACCAATAATTATTCAATTAAAATCTGCATGCTTAAAGGGATAGTTCACCCAAAATTGCCAGAGCTGTGAACTCCTGGTCTACAATGTCACCAAGGCTCGCCCCAGTTAAGCTGACAGGGACACTACAGAGATCAAAAGCACAAAATCACTCATAACTCATAACTAAATGGTTTGTCGTAGGCTCAAGTGGCTCAAGTGTCTCGTTGCAATCCTTGGCTCACAGCGAACAAAACGCATGCCTCAGATTCGTCTGTCACCCTGGCGAAACTTTCAGGTATTTTGTGTTTTTTGAAAAACCTATGTTTGCGTACTAGTCCTAGGTTTTTTCGCCCGATCGGAAAACAAACCAGTGCAGAAAGATTCTCTGGAGAGTGAATATCAATAATTATGAATATGCCATTATTTTACTGTGTTTCACATATACGCATGATATTCATATCATACGATAGACCTCCTCATTCCAAACAACTTTGCCTCTAGAACTATTGCTTTCAATCCAACACTTTGTTAAATGTTTCAGAAAATTAAAAAAAAAAACGATGTAGTCATAGGTTTTTCACCCAATCTGAAAAAAAAACACTGTAGTGCAATTCCCTGTACTCTCTATGTCAATAAAAAAATGTTGAAATTTACCTTTTGGGAATTTATAACGGGGTCGTTTAGAAAAGGCGCCTGTCCAAAAATGCCCAAAAGCCCATAAAGCCTAAATGAAAACTCCAAACTTCATGAAACCTTCTGAGCACATGCGATTCTAAACAAGCGTGCAACGTTTTAGGGAGATCAGACCACAGCTGGACCTATAAGTCTTTTTAAAGAACATCGTATTTCTATGTTAAATGGTACATCCTGATTTTGCTGAGTTTGATGTGTCCTGATTTTGCCGAAAATTATGTGAACAACATTTTAATCCAAAAATTTTGTCTTGACCACATCCCTACACCTAAACCTAACCTTACCCATGAGCAATCCCTGAAATCAGAAGAAATGATAGATAAATGACACTGATGTACAAGCACCAAACACTGAGTATAAGCCTAAATTTCACAAAAACAATAAACAGTTTTTTCAAACCTGATTGGTTAATCACAATGTTGTTCCAGGGTCAACAAAGATGTTAATCCAGGAACATTTGCACTTGGTAAACTCAGGTTCTGCATTGTAAATCAATGCTTTTTTAATCATTGATTTAGGTTGTTACAGGCTTGATAAAAAAATATAATGTCTTTTTTCATGTGCTTAAATGCCTTAAAGCGCTTGAACTCCAGTAAATGCTGCTTGCAGATATATTTATATTTATTTTACATTTATTTAGAAATAATTTTGTAACATTATAAATGTCTTTACCGTCAATTTTGATGTAAATGTAATGCATCCTTGCTAAATAAATTCACTAATTTCTTTAAAAGCAATCTTTTGATTGGTAGTGCATGTGTTTGTATTTGATACATATAGTTTTACCGATTTTGTGGGCGAGTGCTTGGATGTCTCCTCTTGCTCCACATCTTTCATCTCTTCAGGCGAGTCCCTGAGATCCTGCAGGTCACAGTCTGAGAACAAACATCAAAACATTCATATGACATCCTGGGAATATGATTATAACAAACAAAGCTGCCATTCTTTCTGCTATCTTCAGCAGCACTTACTACAAGTATTTATGTTTTATATGTAAGTTTTAGGCACTGTTTTTTCAAAACTAAATATGTTATTATTTGCACTAAGAAATGTTTATTTGCACAAAAAATTAAATGTCTAACTTTTAGTTTACACAGCAATAAACTTACCAAATTCTTCAAACAATGATTCAACAAAGCTGGTACCATTTCCATAGAGGGACGTGTTCATGTATATGAAGTCAGATCCATTCACTACAAAATAAACAAATAAATAAACATGCAATTTAAAGGTGACATATCATGAAATCTAAAAGTGCTATAAACAGGTCCCCAGTGCATCTAACAACCCAGGAAACAAAAGAGGACAACCTAGTAACTTTGTTTTGCTAAGCATTTCTCTGCAAGTCAGAGAAATGTCAGATTTCGGATCGGGATCTTATTATTTTGTTTTGTCTTCGCAAGTGACAACGGTACACCAGTTCTAACGCTATGGTGAAAGTTAGAGTAAAGCATGCTAACTGTTTTGTCATTGGCTGCACAGGGTCCCAACCTCAGAGGAGACAAGAGAGCTGTTGATTTATTGATTTATTTACTGTATATTACACTGCTGCCACACAGATCTAACATAAACATGCCATTTTTTCCCCAGCTGTTTCCTTCACAGCCATAACCATTTTTGTAACTCCTGTGTGCTTTTAACAAAAAATGTCAGTGTGTATCTGACAGTTAAAGCACAATAAAACATGAAAAAGAACTTAGTTTAGTACTCACATGCCCTGTGACCGACGCCTTGTGTGCGCATACTTTAGATGTGTGCACTCAGAAAAAAATTTAGAAATTTAAACTAATATGGCTTTAAAAAACATGATTTCTGCACAATATACATGATAATCAAAACCAAACAGATGTTTTTTTGGCAGAGTACCTATCTGAGGTACAAGCTATAAAGGCACAGCTATATTCTGGAAAAGGGGCGGGGAGTAGGAGTCCATTTGCATTTAAAGAGACATGCACAAAAACAGTGTTTCTGCTTCCAGTCAAAACAGGCATTTTTAAAATGATATAATAAATGATCTGTGGGGTATTTGGAGATGAAACTTAACAGTCTCATTCTGGGGACACCTAAGACTCACAGTCTCTCACAAAATGAGTACACCCCTCACATTTCAGCAACCATTTTAGTATATCTTCTCAAGGGACAATACTATAGAAATGAAACTTGGATATATTTTAGAGTAGTCAATGTGCAGCTTGTATAGCAGTATAGATTAGATTAACAATAAGAATTGTTGCACTTCACAAAGATAGCCAAGGCTATTAGAGGTTCAGTAACACCCTGAAATTGAGTTACACTAAAGTGGTCAGGGTCATACAGAGGTTTTCTAAGACTGAAAGTCGATCAACGAAGTTGAGTACTCGTTCTGTGCATCAGGCTTCAAAAAAGAGATGCATGTGTGCTGCCAGCATTGCTTTAAAGGTTGCAGAAGTAGAAGGTCAGTTTGTCAGTGCTTAGACCATACGCAACAAGTCAGTTTGCATGGGCGCCATCCCAGGAGGAAGCCTCTTCTGAAGCTGGCGCACAAGAAAGCCTGCAAACAGTTTGCTAAAGACAATCTGTCCAAGAGCCTGATTTACTGGAACCATGTCCTGTGGTCTGATGAGATTAAGATAAACTTGTTTGAATCAGTATGTGTGGCGTTGCCCTGGTGAGAAGTACCAAGAAAATTGTGTCTTGCCTACAGTCAAGTATGGTGCTGGTAGCATGATGGTCTGGGGCTGCAATGAGTGCTGCTGGTACTGTGGAGCTGCAGTTCATTGAGGGAAACATGGATTCCATTATGTACTGTACATTCTGAAGCAGAACATGATGCCACACCACCAAGATGACAACTTCCTTGCTGAGGAAGCTGAAGTGGTGATGGGGTGGCCAAGTATGTCTCCAGACCTGAACCCTATTAAACACCTGTGGGGCATCCTCAAGCGGAAGGTGGAGAAGCATCATGTGCCTAACATCCAGCAGCTCCATGATGTCATTATAGAGGAGTGGAAGAGGACCCCAGCAACAAACTGTTCAGCTCTAGCCAATTACATGCAAATGATGATTAAGGCAGTGCTAAATAACAATGGTGCTAACACAAAATACTGACACTTTGGACACAGTTTTGACAAGTTCACTTAGAGTGTACTCACTTTTGTTGCCAGCTATTTTGACAATAATGGCTGTATGTTGAGTTATTTCCAGAGGACAGAGGGTTTTATTCAGACACCTTTAACATTTCTCACATTATCACAGTTTATTTGCTATAGTTTAGAAAATGGCAATAAAATCTGACAAGAACTCAAAGTGTCCGAACAAATTCATCTTGATAATGTCAGATAACTTTGATAGAAAGGTCAGATCAGTATCAAAAGTATCTATTTTACTGTTAGTCCACTGTATGAAGTATTTTTGGGTATAATATGTCACATTTTACTTTATTTAGCTATTCTCACTTACATAAATGAAGTATAGTGTCCTGCACCCACTAGTTTCTATAATTATTAATGTGTGAATCCCTTCAGCAAGGCTTTAGCCAAGCATTTCTGCTCAGCTGTTTTGTATTTGCTGCTCAATCTCACCAGACGGCTGCAGCTGTTTGACCAAGTTTCTGACCACGCTCATCTTCTCTGCCGTGGCTGAACTCACGCTCTCGTTCTCCAGCAGCTTGAGAAGCAAACTCAGCTCCTTCACCAGGTGCTCCATACCTGCACAGAGATTCAAGACGAGGATCAGTGACCAGAAACATGTTTGCAGAAGATGACATGTAAAAATCACTAGTGATCTTAAGACTTTTGGACCCAATTACACTTCAGACGATCTAAATACTTAAGCAACTTTTATATGAACTTTCATTTATTTTCTATTTGTGTTACTGGCCCTTTTTAATTCAGCTCATTTGACCTTTTTAAAATCCATCATGAGGCAAGCCTCAGCTGTTGGACATCTGATTTCCTCGGCTGTTTGTTGAGGAAACCTTGCCAAAATGCCAAACATGATATCCTGAAGGTTTAATGCAATAAACAAGCTAGGGGTATGACCTGAATTGATTTCTTATGGTAGTGCTCTTCCAAATCTGTACATGGCGAACAATAGTTGCACTGTTATGAATGGCCTAACAAACACAGGAAACAAGAAACCCCCTAAAGAGAAACAACATTTTTAGAAAGTCCTGGAATAAACATTCACGTATATAGAGCTAGTCAACAATGCAACAACATTCATAATGGTTGTCTGTAGGTGCGGACATATCTCATTATTCATTTTAGGAAGGAAACCCGAGGAAAAGCTTGAATTTCTGGACCTGAAAAATATAGTTTTAAAATCCTGATTGACAATGAACAAGCATTCCATTAAAGTTTGTTCATAACTTTCCCTAAAGAACCACAAAAGAACAGATTAAAGAAATCAGAGTCACACATCTTTATACTAAGGAATAAAAAGCAGGGGTAAGTACCTGACAAACTCGTCTCTTTCGTACAGAAACACATGTAAGCACTTCTCACCACACCCGGACTCTGCTCCAGAGAGAGGGATGGGAAGGGAAAAGCCCCTTTTCAAGGCTACCTGCCACACATTTAGCTTTGCTGATCTAGGAATTATTATTCTTGGCCACAAGTAATTACTGCAATATGTGACCTTTCTTTTGCTTCTGCCCTAAATGCATTTTTTCTATCTGTCTGGACCAGATCAAAAAACCTGTTGCATAGCTCATGATGTTTCTTTTCTAGACCCTCACCGCTCTGAAAACAAACACTGCTTTGAAGCAGAGGTCGCAAACCACTATGCAAACAGGGGGAATTCAAAATAAAGGATCTTTTCCGAGCTTGCACTTCTATTTCGAGGATCATCCTGTTCATTTAATATTTCTTGGTATGCAAATGTGCAACCTACATGTTAATGGTAATATACAGTCAAACCAAAAATGATTCAGACACCTGATATAATATATTTTTATTAGTGGGTGCAAGTCACTATAGCTAATTTATGTGAGTAAGGATAGCAAAATAAAGTAAACTCCAAAAATTCCTCATACAGTGGAATAACTGTGTTCTGACACAGTTCAACTCTTGAGTTCTTGAATATTTTATTACCATTTTCTAACCTATAGCCAATAAGCTGTGATAATGTATTTAATGTTAAAGGTGTCTGATTAAATTTTGGTCTGACTGTAAATTGTAATTAAAAATAGTCCAATTGAAAGTTGCTTAGTAATAATTAGGCTACATTAAATATTAACTTTTAGCATTACTCATTACTTCTAAATTGTGCGCAGAACAGAGAGGGACAGTGAAGATCAATGAAACAGTGAAGACTGTAGGAGAACTTGTGTCAGCATATTTACTTAGAGGGCTGTAAAAAAATGCGCTCTTCAGTGAGTCATTTAACCAAAAAAAAAGAAAAAAGTCCTATGTAAGATGATGCAAGATAAACAGTTGAATGAGGCCACAAATGTAAACACTTCAGTGGCTGAAATAAAACTAAAAACAACACCATTTATTTCTATTACTACATGACTTTTTATTGTGCCATTTTAAATTGGATGCACCCTTAGGCCATTCAAGATGTAGATGAGTTTGTTTCTTCATATTGAGAACACCAATGGGCCCTCTGCATTGAATGATGGATTTATTTCAAACAAACAAGCTGCTTTACATTTCCCAATATGTAAACTGATGGACTGGAGTCCAACAAGATGAAGTGCACTTAAAAAACGCCCAGCGCTTAAGAACCAAAGTGTGAAATGGAGAACCTTTCATGCATTCAACTCGCACAGCTTCTTTTCTTTTCTCTTCTCTTCTCTTCTCTTCTCTTCTCTTCTCTTCTCTTCTCTTCTCTTCTCTTCTCTTCTCTTACCAACAAACATTAAAGGATTAGTTCACTTTCAGAACAAAAATGTACAGATAATGTACTTACCCCCATGTCATCCAAGATGTTCATGTCTTTATTTCTTCAGTCGTAAAGAAATTATGTTTTTTGAGGAAAACATTTCAGGATTTCTCTCCATATAATGGACTTCTATGGTGCCCACAAGTTTGAACTTCCATAATGCAGTTTAAATCCAGCTTCAATGGGCTCTAAACGATTCCAGACGATGAAGAAGGGTCTTATCTAGTGAAACGATCGGTTATTTTCAAAACAAATTGACGATTTATATACTTTTTAACCTCAATTGCTCGTCCTGTCTTGTTTCTGCGATGCGCATGCATAGTCTGTGTGATCCGGGTCAATACAGTTAGGGAATGTCAAATAAACTCCCATCTCGTTTTCGTCTTCAACTTCAAAATCATCCTACATAGCGATTTTACCATTTTTTTGTAAAGGGCATAGTGATCTTTTTTGTATGTTCACTTGGTAAACACTGGATTGGTACTTCTGTAGCGATGTATGATGATTTTGAAGTTGGAGAAGAAAACAAGATGGAGTTTTTCGACATGCCCTAACTGTATTGACCCGGATCACACAGAGTACACATGCGCATCACAGAGATGAAACAAGACGAGCATTTGAGATTAAAAAGTATATAAATCCTCCATTTGTTTCCAAAACGACTGATCGTGTCACTAGATAAGAACCTTCTTCCCGTCTGGGATCATTTAGAGCCCTTTGAAGCTGCATTTAAACAGCATTATGGAAGTTCAAACTTGGGGGACCATACATATCCATTATATGGAGAGAAATCCTGAAATGTTTCCCTCAAACATAATTTCTTTACGATTGAAGAAAGAAAGACATGAACATCTTGGATGACAAGGGGGCGAGTACATTATCTGTACATTTTTGTTCTGAAAGTGAACTAATTCTTTAAATTACGTATTTCTTGGCACACTCGTTTTAAGCAGATTTGGCGCAACCTATAGTTGAGGGTGTATTATTGACATGTCTAGACCCTGAATATAAGATGAATGCATTTTTTCAGAGGTATTTATAAGAAAAAAACTTATATTCAAGTCAATACGGTATTACTCTAGGGCAGAAACCTTCTCGGTTGTTTGTCAACAAAGTAGAAACAATATAACTCGCAATACAGATTTCCAAATGCCTTTGCAGTTCTGTCAGCAGAGCACAAACACAGTGCTGACTGAGATAAAAAAAAAAAAGCAAACCAATTAACTGCTCACTGAAAACCCACCATTTTCAGACAAAACCAAAACTGAGCTGCGCTGTGCTGAGGAGGATTTTTGTGAGCTCTTTACACTCTCAGTTCATCCTCATTGGTGTGATTTCTGTGGCAACATCTGCACTGGATCACTCACTCTCGTTTTCTCTCTACTCCTTCTACCACATTACTATGTACAATCTATAGCTAAGAAAAAATATATAAATTATTAAAATGTATTAAAATTTCAATTTCTAAATAAAAATACAGTTTTAAATATAAAAAAGCTAACAAATAATTTTTTAAGCTTTTACAATGGAAGTAACTAACTTCTGTATTAAAGGGATAGTTCACCCAAAAATAAAAATACTGTAATTAATTACACTCCCTCATGTCGTTCTAAACCCATAAGACCTTTGTTCATCTTCGGAACACAAATTAAGATATTTCTGATGAAATCTGAGAGCTTTCTGACTCTCCATAGACAGCAATGCAACTGACAAGTTCAAGGCCTAGAAAGGTGGCATGGACATCAATAAAATATTCCATGTAACCAGGGTTGCCGGGTTTTCAACAAAACCCGCCCAACTCCTACTCAATACTAGCCCAAAAACCACTACTCAAAACCAGCCTAATCACATTTCGGTGGTAGCCCCCCAGTAAAAATTACATTCTGAGGGGTAAAATATGCATTTTTTGCATTGTTCCCCTGGTAAAATTTGCATTTCAGGGGATAAATATGACGTTATTGAGGTCACTTAAACCCATTGCAACAGAAAAAACAACAAGTTGCAACAGTGTTAAAGTAGCCCAATTCCGCTGCAAAACCGCAGACTTGGCAACATGCATATGACATCAGTGGTTAATTTTATGAAGTTATGAGAATACTTTTTTCTCGCATGTGCACAAGAGTGTATAACGCATATGCGATACAATTTTAAATGTGAAGGGAACAGAAGAAATTGTTTATTAAAGTCATTATTTTTGTTTTCTTTGTGCACAAAAAGTACTCTCATAGCAACATAAATTTATGCTTGAACCACTGGACTATTTTAACAATGTCCTTACTACCTTTCTGAGCCTTAAACGTATCAGTTGCGTTGCTGTCTATGTAGGGTCTGAAAGCTGTTGGTTTTCATCAGAAGTATCTTAATTTGTGTGTTGAAGATAAACAAAGGTCTTACAGGTTTGGCACGACATGAAGGTGAGTAATTATTGACAGAATTTTCAACAACTACCCCTTTAAATAGTTGTAAATTTGTCATCCCTCTTCTTCAAGTCCAACACAAATTAAATTTCACTTCCGTATCTACTAGATCTCCAAAAGGCATTGCTCTAAAACACACAGCCAATGATATGCTGTCTTCCATTCATCTTTCGCTGAATTCGCTTAATGGCCAGTAAACTCTTCCTAAGAGTTTTCCTCTCTCTCTGAGAGCAGGAAACGTGGATGTGTGTGTGTCCGTTAGGGGAAACAAGAAAAAGAGAGGGACGGAAGAAGAGTAGGAGGCGGAAACACAGAGAGCAGAGAGTAGGATGACTCTGTTATTGTACTGAGAGCGGCGCAATCACAACTGCAGGGTCGCAGCTCTCCAGAGGGCCATTGTCTGGGTGTGCACTCGCTGACACGGGCGAGGGAGCGACCCGGCCCTTTTCCTAACAATTCGAGTTCCCACACAACACCCTCTGTGCCTCTGTGTCTTCTGCTGGCCATGTTTCGCTCTGGAAACTGGGTCAAGTTTGTGGAACTAAGTAGAGTCAGCTCACTTACAGCTATTCTGAAGGCTTGCTTGGTTTTGCTGCCTTGCACCTCGTGTGTAAAGTGTGGGAATGTGAGGCTGTTGAACCCCATCTGACTGCTTCAGTGGCTCTTTTAATGCCTCTGTGCTGTCTGCCGGCTCTCACAGACCAAAGACACATTGTGTTTAAGTATAAAGTGACAAAAGACAGAGCAACTGAAAATAAAGACTTCTCTCATCGACACTATTATTAGTCATATGTCATTGTAAAGAAAAGATTAAGTGATCCAAATAAATATAATTGATCAGATTCTTGAGATAAACACTTTTCCCATCAGTAAATGGTTATAAAACCCAGCATTGCCATTACACAACTATGCATTCAGATAGAAACAGTTAATATTCAAATATAGTTTACATTACATTAAATTTATTATAATTATATACATAAATATCTTTTTACTTTATCAGATAAAAAACATAGCATTTTAAGCTTAACAGTTAGACATAAATAATAAATAATTGGACTATAGATCGCAAAACACCTTAAACATGATTAATAATTATTAATGTTTATATTTTTATAATATAAAAATACAATTAATTCAATAAATATATTTATTATATTTTTATATAATATTCTATATTATAAATTATTAAAAATATAAACAAATACATGAAAATCTAAAAAATAGTTTATCTACTATTATTAATTTTATATAATTAGTTATAAAAATATGTGTAATATACTAATTATGTATAATAAATATATAATAATATTTATATTTAAATTATTTTATCAAATATTTCATAGTAATTACTATATACTTTATTACAATATATTTTATTTATTATCTAATATAACATGTTATATATAATAATAATTCTAAAAAATGTATATATATATATATATATATATATATATATATATATATATATAATATGATTATTTTTAAAGGATAAATGAATACAAAATATGAACTAATGTATTACAATTAATTATTAGAAATATTCATTATTAATTATATATAAATTGTTAGAGAAGTATATATAAAAATACATGTAATAATAATATTTGTGAAATTTATTTAAATAGTAATTACTATTACTATTATTATATTTTATTATCTTATATAAATTAATTGTATTTTTAAGACATAATGTTTTATTTAATGTTTTATCTAATTATTACAATTATTAATTAATAAAAATATAAACAAATGTATTAAAATAAAAACATTATTACATAATTACTTTTAATTAATTGTATAAATAATCATTATTTATCTATTATTATTAATTATTAGACATATTCATCATTAATTATATATAATTTGTTCTATAAGTATATATAAAAAACATATGTAATCTACTAATTATATAGAATTTAATTAGTAATAATAATATTTAGGAAATCTACTTAAATAGTAATAATTATTATTATTTGTATTATATTGTATTTATTATCTTATGTAATACATGTTATATAAATAATTATATAAAAAAACTTACATTTAAAAAAATTATTTATTAAATGATAAATTGAAAAATGTAAAATTATTAAAATAGATAAAACACACATATGAATATTTAAATATACTTTTATTTCATTAATAGTAGTAACATAAAATGTTTTAATAAAATAAAATGTTTTCAATTATAATTGTAATTTGTAATCAGAATCAAACAAAAAAAAACAGTATCCGTCAACCTATAGATCTTTTTTATCTGCAATACAGCAATTTACATTCGAACAAAGATTTGAAAAAAGTACTTGCTTTGTATAGACTGGGCACATTCCAGCTGAACTTTCATTGAGTGTCTCGGCAAAGTAGTTTAGACAATGTGGCATTGTGAGGTCCAAAATTACCCAATGACATCACCTTTAAGGAAAAGAGGACAATGCAGCGCATAGCATTCAGAAATGCAGGGCAAACATTCATTCACCCAAATGCATCACTGAACACAATCCCAAATACACTTGCAAAACAAATTCTAGGGAAAGCAGCTGTGCGGTCTTGAGGCAAGGGCATTGTGGGTAAGGGGATATGTCCTGCAGCTGTAGCTTCCTGTCTGGCCTGACGACAGCAGTTTCTATCATCCCTAACCTTCTGCTTCCTATTCCTCTCCTCCACACACCCCCAAAAATGACATACCATCAGTCCTCTGCTAACTAGCACGCCCTCTCTCAGCTCCAGACCCTCCCATCTGGAGCGCTTCCAACAAAACACTACAAAAATCATAGTACACACCATATCTACATCACGCACCATCTGTGTCTGTTTAGTGGTCTTATCCACAGACCATGTTGGGTTTCTCCTGTAACGGTGAGGAATGAGAGTTCAGATCCTACAAGCTTCATATGCAGAATACCACGACCACACAATCCTTAAAAAAGCTTATCAGCTGTCTGATTCAGGGTGGGTTGACGTCACGTGCCATAGCTATACAGGACACACAAGCAGAGCTGATACATAGAAGCAGCTTTGATGAACAGCAGTCAAGGTCACATGGAGGCCACATGGACATCAGTGTGAAATGGCTATAATTTAATGCTCAGTATTTTAGTGGATGACAGCTCGCTGGGTGGGGTCAATTACAGAGGAACAACAGGCCACATAATTGAAAGGGAAGGGATGAAGGCTTTGAGGATGACAACATGGTTATTGATGGCTTAATGAGCATGGGAAAAAAATCCTCCTGCAACAAGTTGCAGTACATTGTGGTCATCTGTGCACCGTTCAGGATTAAAACCAAGTATACACATGAACGTACAAGTGAACGTACAACAGACGACAGACAGATAGATAGATGATAGATAGATAGATAGATAGAAAGAAAGAAAGAAAGAAAGAAAGAAAGAAAGAAAGAAAGAATATATTAACAACAGAAAGAACAAACAAACGATAGACAGACAGTCAGAACGAACAACAGACAGATAGAAACGATAGACAGACGGAAAATCAAAACAAACGAAAGACAGACAGACAGACTGAACAAATAACAGACAGACAGAACTAATGACCGAACGACAGACAGATGAACGAACAAACGATAGACAGACTGAACAAACGACAGACAGACAGACTGAATAAACTACAGACAGAACGAACAAACAAATGACAGACAGACAGACAGACAGACAGACAAACAAACATAAAGAACAAACAATAGGCAGACAGAATGAATGAACGATAGACAGACAGAACAAATGAACGAACAAACAACAGACAGAAAAAAGGAACAAAGACAGACAGACAGAACAAATGGAATGGAAGACAGACAGAAAACCACAACAAATTAACGCACAAACAATAGGTAGATAGAACAAATGAAACGAACAAACGACAGACAGACAGGAAAAAGGAACAATGGACAGACAGACAGACAGAACAAATGAACGAACGATAGATAGTTAGACAGACTGAACAAACGAACGACAGACAGACAGAACAAATGAACGAACGATAGACAGACAATATAAATGAACAAATGGAAGACAGACAGAAAACCACAACAAATGAACGAACAAACGATAGACAGACAGAACAAATGAACGAAAGGAAAACAGACAGAAAAACAGAACAAATGAATGAACGATAGACAGACAGAACAAACTAATGACAGACAGACAGACTGAACAAACGACAGACAGAACGAACCAACAACAGACAGACAAAATGACAGACAGACAGACAGACAGAACAAATGAATGAACAACAGATAGACAGACAGAACAAATGAACGAACAAACGATAAACAGACACAAAAACAGACAGATAGACAGACAGACAGACAGACAGAATGAATGACAGACAGACAAAAACAAATGAACGACAGAAAAAAACAAATAACAGACAGACAGACAGACAGACAGAAAGAAAGAAAGAAAGAAAGAAAGAAAGAAAAACGACAGACAGACAGAATGAACAAATGACAGACAGACAGACAGAACGAACAAACAAACAAATCACAGACAGAAAAAAAGAACGAACAAAGAAATGACAAACAGACAGAATTATCTAATGACAGAAAGAAAGATTAAACAAATGACAAACAGACAAAGGAAGGAAAGAAAGAAAGAAAGATAGACAGCAAGAACAAAATAGAACAATAGATGGAACGACAGAATGATAAAACGTGTGTCTTTCCATCCCATGAGATGTTTTCTGGTTGGACGATAATGCTAACATTTCTTCTTCTGTAAACCACAGGGATGGCGGTTTTATTCATTGGCATTCGCACTCACACTTTCACTCACATAAAACATCTGGAGGATTGAGTGTCTGTTCGAGATCTGCAACCAAGTATTATGCAGTTGCATTATGACACTCTCCAACCAATCAGAAAATGAATGGCAGTCAAGAGACACTAACACTAACCTGCTCATCAGCACAAAGTACATCAAAAACGAACATGACAATGCCAAAACAAGACGAGTGTCAGCCCATAACCAGGTAGGATTTATAGTGAAGAAACAGAGCAGTCTTTTGCTATATCTTATTCCCATCTTCTCGGTTTCTCCACCACAGTCATGAGACTTCAGGCATGTGGTCATGAGAGTTGCATTTGTACATTTGCACAAAAACAACCCTGGCTGTAAAATCTTAATTTTTATATTTTTAGTTTTAAATTAAATTTCAGTGTAAGCAATTTTGCTATGTGCTTTTGCTACTTTTCTATTTCCATTTTGCTATGTGCTTTTGCCAATGCAACATGTTTGATGTTTTTTTTTCAGCTGTATTTGAATTAATACAAATATTTGTAATAGTTTAATTTCAATTTTAGTTCATAACAACACAGATCTAGCAGGTGGAAGATTGGACATGGTTTAAATGATGATCTTTTTTTTTTCTTAAAGGCACAGTTCACCCAAAAATTAACATTCTGTCATTTCTGTCCATTATGTTGTTCCAAATCTGTATGACTTTCTTTATGCTGTGGATGGAACATATAAGAAGACATTCTGAAAATTTGTATCCCCACGCAATCAAAGTCAATGGAGTCTCATGTTGTTTTGGATCCCATTGACTTTCACTGTAAGGACAAAAACAGTTGAGATGCATTTAGAAAGCCAAAACATCTTTCCTCAAATTCTTATCTTTCAGTTCTAATCACTGCTCCCACCCATATCTTGGCTGCTACTTTGCATGACTAATGGGATTGAGGAAGGTTGATTAGGAAAAGCTCTTCCAGCATTATTCCGGGCCTCAGCATCTGACCTTCTTTCATGAAGGGGTTAATACACTGGTCATCCACAGCAAGCTTCTGTGATGACTGCCTTTGATTTCCACTCTTTGAGGACATGAGTGTGGAAGGGCCTACAGGGTCGCACACAAGGACCTTTCCGGCCGCTGTGTATCGTAATAACTCTGTGTGATTACTCTACAGACAAGAGCCGCCCTTGACGGCTGCGCTTGGGCCGAGGAATGCTGGGTTGAGAGACAGTGTCAGGCCTGTGCGGACCCATCAGGCTCACAAGCTGCAGAAGAGAGAAGCCTTTGTCTATTTGGCCATGGGTATTTATAGATGTAAGCCATGTGCATAAGGAACTGGAGGAATCAGTGCAATTCAGACCCCCCCCCCCCACACACACACACGCACCACTGCCACCACTGCCACCACTCCCACCTTTCACAGTTTGCATGAAGTCTTGCATATTGTCATATATCTGACTAGAAATGCTGTTAATCAATTAATCAGTGAATTAAATAGAAATGAGGGACACAAATGCAAATTAATCAGTGAATTAAATAGGAATTGGGAAAAAAAGAAGCAAACAATGCATTAAGAGCCTTAAATCTTTCATTTAAAGATCAGGGCAAACTTTAACTTATTTTGTCTTTTGGGAAACAAGTATATCTGCTGTAGCTTCTGAAGGGTAGTACTAAATGAAAAAAAAAGAGAAATTTAGGCAAAATAAGAAAAATGTACAAATTTTCATTCTGTTCAAAAGTTTTCACCCCCAGGCTCTAAATGCATTGTTTTCCCTTCTGAAGCATCAGTGAGCATTTGAACCTTCTGTAATAGTTGCATTTGTGTCCCTCAGTTGTCCTCAGTGTGAAAAGATGGATCTTAAAATCATACAGTCATTGCTGGAAAAGTTTCAAATTCGTGTTTGTAATCTTTTTATTTTAACTGTATTTAACAAAACACTAATGATCCATAGCAGGGTAAGAGCACACAGACCCTACCGTTTTCCTTGAAACTTGAAGGTGTAAGCTTCACCTACGTGTCAGAACTCACTTGTGCTCCATACAAGAAGCAAGCCAACACTTAAAATGGGCATTTCCAAAACCCCCCCATTACTAAAAACAGCAACAAGTGGCTGATGGGCTGTTTTTTCCTGGCATCCCTGCAAACAAACTGAGAGTTGAACACATTCTCAAGCGGATTTCCTGCATGAAAGGCAAGGAAGTCTTCTTTCAGATCATGAATAGCCATCATGCTGAACTGGCCTTCAACCAGCTCAAAACAGCAGGATGAAGGAGCTGATAGCTGGGTCAATGGAAAGTTAGGGGCACGAAGAATACAGGATGAGAGGATGAGGTATACACTAACAGTCCAATTTTTTAAAAGATTTTTAATGTTTGTTGAAGAAGTCTCTTCTGCTCACCAAGCTTACATTTAATTGATCTAAAGTACAGCAAAAACAGGAAATTTTTGAAATTTTAAATAACAGTTTTCTATTTAAATATATTTTCAAATGTAATTTATTTGTGTGATTTCAAAGCTGAATTTTTAGCATTATTACTCCAGTCACATGATCCTTCAGAAATGATTCTAATATTCTGATTTGCTGCTCAAAAAACATTTATTATTATTATTATTATGTTGAAAGCAGCCGAGTATAATTTTTGTAGGTTTCTTTGATGAATAGAAAGTATCTGAAATAGAAATCTTTTGTAACATCATCAATTTGAAGCATCCTTGCTGAATATAAGTATTAATTTCTATAAACTAATTATACTGACTCCAAGCTTTCTATTCATCATACAAAGACTGCAAAAATGTACTCAACTGTTTTAAATATTAACAATAATAATAATAAATGTTTCTTGAACAGCAAATCAGCATATTAGAATTATTTCTGAAGGATCGTGTGACACCAAAGACTGGATTAATGATGCTGAAAATTTAGCTTTGATCACAGGAATAAATCACATTTTAAAACATATTTAAATAAAAAGCGGTTATTTTAAACAGTAAAAAGGAAAGGGAAAAAGGAAAGCACATATTTCCTAATAAAAAACATAATAAAAATATTATGTTTTCGCAGTACTTTGGATCAAATAAATGCAGGCTTGGTGAGCAGAAGGGACAACATTAACAATCAAAACTGGCAGTATATTTTTATATATTTTATAGCAGTAATGTAATTTGCCAGCATGGTTGTGAAAGTTCTTGTTTTTTCCAATTAATGTAACAGGAGTTAAAACTTTACTGTTATTATTTTTGTTAGATATTTAAATGTTTTTGTTAAATTTGTTAAATGCTTTCCTTACACTAGACATATTCAGTTGGGTAGCTAAATATAATTCTGAGGTAAACAAAAGAAAAACAATATTTAGTCAATATGTGTCATTCCACAAAATAACAGCCTTTTGGTTTTAAAAAGGTGAATTTTAAGTATATTTAAGCTTTTATATAACAGACTTAAAGTATACATTTAAGAGCAAGTAAATATTATAACTGTTTATTTACTGTAGAAAATCATGACAACATGGTTGACTATTCAAGATCGTTTCCTACTTCAAATTCTGAAAGGGTGATGATGTCATTATGACATCATTATGTTTTTTTTAAGGAATTGTACATCTTTACCATGAGGGGGAGTTATGAGGCTAACGAAATTAACACATATTCTGAGGACATACAAAGACTTTTTAAAAATATATATATCCACTAAAATCTATACACAAATGGTTATATGGTTAATAATTATTCACACTTATGGTCATAAGAGAAACAAAAATTCATCCTTTCCGTGAAATAACCCTAGTCTGACACAAACATAGTGATGACATGCTTTCATTCATCCATTCAGATATTAACCATCTATTGCATCACTAACAGAACTGTGCAAGTTTGTTGACAAGGTTTCCTTTTTATCCCAAAACATATAAGAATTGTGTAATAACATTAAATTTACCTACCAGCACAGGTACACAGAAAAGGTGCGACTGACTTACTTTAATAATCATAATAAGCTAAAATAATTCATTTTTACTTATTTCGCAGACAATAACTGTAAGGCTATTTTCGTGTGAAAAAAAAAATCATACTTACAAGTGGAATCGGTTATCTCCATGTCGAAAAGAATTTTCTTGAGTACTCCGTAACAGACTTCAGCAGTCCCTCCTCCCTGTAATGTACACCAGCATCTTGTGCAGCGCGCGTGTGGCCAACACTACACTTTTGACAGGGGCGCGTGGAGACCACTCCGAATCTCTGCTCATCCGGGTCCTAGTGCTCATCTGGTAGGAAACGGCTAGTTCACAACAACGAACGTCATCCAGTTGGACTTTTAACTTTTATCTGATGCGTGAATATACTGGACTATGAGGAATTTATGACTTTGTAGTCTTTCTTTGCCAGCTAAATCTTTCAATTCTGTCATCAAAAGTTTGTCTCCAAGTTATGTGCATTTGTTTAAAACATATATTTGCTTTAATGAGAGGAAAACAATTATGCCTAAACTTTTATTGGATGGATTTTGTCTTTTAGATTAAAAAAAATGTAACAGTAGGTTTATAAAGCGAATGTTACATCATTCAGTACATTCATCCCCTAAATGTAAAATTTTCTGGACCAATTTTTGGACAGCATTCATTGGTTACTCCCTGAAAAAATTTGCATTTCTAATAAAATCAGAGAGATACATTTTAAGATTTTGCATTTTAAGAATGTTTATCCAATGAACTCCCAAATTGCTTTTTTTTTTTATCTTTCTATATTTTGCAAAGTGGAGGAAGAAACTTTACTTCATTTATTCTATCATTGCAATCAGGTTAAACTTCTTTGGGAGAACTTAAGCTGTTATTTATCCCCTTTTATAAAATATGATTTAATTTTTTCACTAAAAGATATATTTACGTATTTTTCTGGCAGTGACCATGCTATCAATTTTGTTGTTAATTTTTTTGTTTTGCATTATAAATTCTTCCAAATTCAAATTTCTCAATACCTATTTGATGTCTTTTTTGCAGAGATTTTGTTAAATGTTAAATCTCTTAAACACACTGATAATAATAAGAATAATACGTTTCTTAAGGCTTATGACAATAGTTTTCTTACTGATTGAGGTGTCGTTGTTGTTATTTATTTTATTTATTTTGTCCTTTTCTTTCCTTTATGTTGTATTTCAATGCAGTGCTGTTTCTTGTTGTTTTCTTTTTGTCTTGCAATAAAATAAAAAAGATGATGAAAAAAAAAATGATTTATTCCAAAACAATGTTTGGAGAGGGTTACACATCTGTTCACTGCAAGACTGCAGTAAATAATTGGTGTATCCGCACTGGAGTTTGAATTTATCCTGTCATTCAAAAAAAGAAAGGAAAAAAAAAAACATAAGGCAGAAGGCAGTCACACTTGTGGGTCGTGGTCAAAGGTAATCATTCAAGATGGTTTGGATTTAACATCAACATGGTTTTGATGCTAAAGTTTAGCACCCTCCAGAGGTAGAGGAATGACAAGGTCTGCGCACAGTTATGTAATATTACATCATGTAATTTTCACTAAATATACACAAGATATCTGAGTACTCATTTCAGGGGGGAAAATGCAGCACAGATAGTGATATCTATCTATTATTATCTAAATTGGAAGTTTTATAAAAAGATGCTTTTGGCTTTAATTCTTTTGTGTGGCTGTGTGTGTTTGACCATAACCCAAAATATGCAATATAAAAATAATGGGGTAAAATTATATTTGAACATACTTCATTAAAATGTAAGTATATTTTCAAATAAAGGTTAAACTAAAACGACAACCACAAAACATTTTTGTTATTTACATGAAATAAAATAAAAACTGCAAACATATTTTATTTCAGATCGTTTTCAAGGAAACATTTTGCATTTTTCATTTGTTGTACTAAAATAACTCAAGCTAAAACTGAAACGAAAACTATATAGACATAACAATACAACTCATAAAAATAAATAAAACTGATTAAAAAAAGTGAACTAATAAAAATGACAAAACCATACAACAGAATTCAAATGAAAACAGAAACTAAAAGTAAAAACTAATTAAAATTTTTTGGCTAATACAAGCTACAATAAACTATAGAATAACACTGGTTTATGTTTATGCATTTTGGAATGTTTGCATGTTCTAAAGCAGGTTGTTCAATTTATTTTATATATAATTTTAATATGTTTAATTTTATTAAAATAAAAAAGAACATTGTATCAGTGTTACATTTTGTGATAAAAATCATTATACATGTGTTTTATTTTATATACAATTTAATTTATTTTCATTTATAATTTTTATGTTTAGTATTATTCAAATAAAAAGAATATTGTCTGTGTTACAATTTTGTGATAAAAACATTATATATGTGTGTTTTAATTGTATATATAATTTAATTTATTTTATATATACATCTAATATGTTTAGTATTATTGAAATAAAAAAGAACATTGTCTTAGTGTTACAGTTTTGTGATAAAAAATCATTATATATCTGTGGTTTAATTTTATATATAGTTTATTTTATTTTATACATATTTTTAATGTTCAGTATTATTAAAATTAAAAATAACATTGTCTAAGTGTTACAATTTTGTGACAAAAATCATTATACATGTGTTTTAATTTTATATACAATTTAATTTATTTTCATAGATAATTTTAATGTTTAGTATTATTAAAATAAAAAGAATATTGTCTCAGTGTTACAGTTTTGTGATAAAAAACATTATATATGTATGTTTTCATTTTATATATAATTTAATTTATTTTATATATACATTTAATATGTTTAGTATTATTAAAATAAAAAAGAACGCTGTCTCAGTGTTACAGTTTTGTGATAAAAAAAACCAGTTTAATTTTATATATAATTAAATATAGACATAGACCTATGAAAATACTAACAGTTGCCAAACAGTTTATTCATTACTTACTGTCTGTATGGCCTGTCACAACACTTGAAACAAACACTTAAATATGATAAATAAACAACACGGCAAAGTGTATTAATGTTTTAATGGAGATTTCAAAAACGACAGATTTTAAAATACAGACATTTCTGCTCTTTCCAATCCACACCTTTTCAGTCTCTTTTGCAGTTCTGAAATGTTATGGAACCCTGAAGTGCCCACCCCCTTCACGGTCTTCTAAAATCTTATAGGTCAATGACCTGTCAGTCATACTAAAACAGAACGTCTATTGGCTAGCAGGTAAAAAATTAGGTGGTTCATAAAATACGTCTCCCAAACTGCTGCACATATCATCGCATCGGGGGTGCGGGAAACGCAGGATTTCCTGTGGTGTTGCTGACCTGGACACATCCAAGTTTTAGATTAGAAGTACCTAGCCCATTTTAACCTCCATCGATTTAATGTCTTAATCAAAACCTTCTCATATGTACGTGCCCTAGACTACACCTCGACGTAGTTAGTCTTGAAAGAAGTCATCAAAGATGTCCGAACCCACAGTGGCCGATACTCGCCGGTTAAACTCTAAACCGCAGGACCTGACGGACGCCTACGGTCCTCCCAGCAACTTTCTGGAAATCGACGTGTACGACCCGCAGACTATAGGAGTCGGTCGCAATCGCTTCACCACGTACGAAGTCCGGATGAGGGTAGGCTGCTGGCCCAGTGAATGAATGTGATTGTGTTTGTGTTAGAAGAGGCTGCGGCTCGGTTCGGCCTAGCTAGCCTGCGCGCTAATGCTAACTAACACCCCAGTCGACGTGAAAGAATCTTGGGCTCCCCAAACCTTTTAAAACGTGAATTTATTGTATGAACTGCTGAGTTGTGGTATAAAATAGTTTTTCTATGCAAGCAAGTTTGGTTTTAGCTGTTTCGGCCGAGAGAGATTGAGCTAATTTAGCTGTTGTTGTTACTCTGTCAACCGTCAACATCCTCTAGCGAGTTGCATCGAAGCAATTATGATGAACATTTATTTAGATCCTTAACTGTTACAAATGCATTATTTTCAAGGTTTAATGACATCTCTCAAGTTGTGTTAGACGAATTCGAGAACATTCTGCATCCTATGCACTGCTATGTAGACATTATTTAATAATCATGTGACTTATTCTGCTTTCTCCGTTGAAATCCAGACAAATCTTCCCATTTTTAAACTGAAGGAGTCGTGTGTTAGACGAAGATACAGCGACTTCGAGTGGCTGAAGAATGAGCTGGAAAGAGACAGCAAGGTATCACATCCTCCAGGAGCCCTTGCAGGAAACATATTGCACCATAAAATACTTATACAATCCATATGGTTGCCTTTACATGTCCTGTGATTAAAAATATTTTACTGTGTAAGAAACTCTGAACCTTTAGCTAAAGTATATATATAAAAAAAAATGTATGCGTTTTATTTTTTGTGTAATATGTGACCCTGGACCACAAAACATTAATGTATGGTTTGTTAGGATAGGACACTATTTGGCCGAGATACAACTATTTGAAAATCTGGAATCTGAGGGTGTAAAAAAAAAAATCTAAATATTTTTAAATATATATTTAAAGTTCAATAATCAAAAATTAAGTTTAGGTAGGAAATCTATAAAATATCTTCATGCAACATGATTTTTACCTAATATTCAAATGATTTTTGGCATAAAAGAAAACTCAATAATATTGACACACACAGTGTATTTTTGGCTATTACTTACTTACCAATATACATGTGCTACTTAAGACTGGTTTTGTGGTCCAGGGTCACATATTAGTATAATACACTAGGTTAAAAACAACCTAGGTTGGGTTAAATATGGACAAGCTCAGCGATTTATGTTCTTTTGGTTAAATGTTTAACACAACTTCTAAAATAACTTTTTTTTTTTTTGTGAACCTAAAATTGGTTGGAAATTAACCTTATTTATTTATATGTATGTGTTAAAAAAGGAACATTTATTAAATTGCTTATTAATAAATGTTCATCTTTTGATTATTAGTGATTTATATAGTATTTGTGTTTTATTTATTAATTTGGGTTAGATTTAAGCCAAACGTATAGTAATTTTTAAAAAAATAGTGGAGTTGAGAAGAAAAAAACATCTTGGTTTTGGTTAAATGTAGCAATAATATGCAATTTAGTGTGGTTATTGTTATTTATATGGAAAAAAAAAAAATATATATATAACAGTATAGCAGACTACTTAGATAAAATGCATATAAATTTCAGTTGTCTATATATACCAAATATATGTCTTCGTAAGATTACTAAATGTAAGTGTTTAGTTTTATGATCAAAGTTTTGTAGTTTTTATTGTGGGCAGCAAAACATGATAAAATGCAATGCAAAGAGGATTGAGAGATGGGCAAATAAACTTTTCTTAGAAGTCCTATGTAACATGTATATAAGATTTGTAATATTTTTTCAAAGAATTCTCTTCTGCTCACCAATTTATTTGATCCAAAGTACAGTAAAATGTTGAAATATTTTTACTATTTAAAATAACTATTTAATATACTATTTAAAATAATTTTCTATTTGAAAATGTTTAAAAATGTAATTTATTCCTGTAGTCAAAGCGAAATTTACTCTACTGCAGTCTTAAGTGTCACATTATCCTTCAGAAACCATTCTAATATCTAATTTCAATATTTAAAACAGTTGAGTATATTTTTATAGGATTCTTTGATGAATGAAAGATCCAAAGATCAGAATTTATCTGAAATAAAAAGCTTTTGTAACATTATACATTATACCATTCAAAAGCTTGGAGTCAGTAGAATTTTAGGAAGAAAATTTATAGAAATGAATACTTTTATTTAGCAAGGATGCTTTAAATTGATCAAAAGTGTTGATAAAGACATTTATAATGTTACAAAAGATTTCTATTTCAGAAAAATGCTGTTCTTCTGGACTTTCTAATTATTAAAAAAACTGAAAAAAATCTACTCAGCTGTTTTCAACATCATCATAATAATAAAAAATGTTTTTTGAGCAGAAAATCTGAATATTAATGATTTCTGAAGGATCATGTGACTGGACTAATGATGCTAAAAATTCTTTGTTGAAATAAATTACGTTTTAAAATGTATTCAAATAGAAAAAAGTTTAAAATAGTGATCAAACTTTGGATCAAATAAATGCAAGCTTGGTGAGCAGAAGAGGCAAAACACTAAAAATCTTACTGTTCAAAAACTTTTGACTGGTAGTGTATACATGTTTTTGAAAATTATACTAAAAGACATACTGAAAAACTATAAACAGTCACATGACACAAGGCATGTAGTAGATTGTGTGCAACAGGTTTTTCAAGTTTTTATTCATGCTAATCATTTAGAAGCATGAGAAATTCATCTGTCAAAAATGATGCAACATGTTATAGAGTTAAAACAGTTTTTAAAATGTTTGAAAATATTCCCTAGATTGTTGTGCCTCCGTTGCCTGGAAAGGCATTGAAGAGACAGCTTCCCTTTCGTGGAGATGAGGGCATTTTTGAGGAGTCCTTCATTGAGGAGAGACGAGCTGGGCTTGAACAGTTCATCAACAGGTTAGCCCTCGAAAGAATACCTGATGGACACTTCTAAATCATAGATGAACTAAATTATTAATGTTTGAGGGCCTGTAACGATTACACGCATATATAGTGAAATCTTTTACTTGCGTATGTCCAGATTTCATGGATTGTATGCATAAATATGTTGCCCATGTTGTTCTTCAGAATTGCAGGTCATCCTTTGGCCCAGAATGAACGATGTCTTCACATGTTCCTGCAAGAAGAAAGTATTGACCGGAACTACATTCCCGGAAAAGTACGGCAGTAGGGTTTTCCAAACTGGGACATGGGAGGGTCTTCTTTCTTCGGTTGTCAGCTTCTATTCCCATTCGTCTGCAAACAAAGTGCAGAGTAACATTTATTTTTACACCGAGCAAATTCTAGATACCTGATGAACCGCGCAGGACTTGGTTTTATTTAACAGATCATGTTTTGTACATGTGTCTGAGAGTTTCTCTTTACACACACATTGTATTTCTTTTACATCTATACAGTGTACTTGTTAGTGTGTGTGTGTGTGTGTGTGTGTGTGTATACATTATATAACTATACATTAAGCTGTAGCACTGTAAAGCAAAGAGGGTTGGCTCATATCTTTGTCCTCTCTGGCGACTGTTGAAAAAAAACGTGCTTTTCAAGAGTCGAGGTGTCATCACATGTCATTCCAAACAGTGTGAATGCTTAAAACATTTAAGGTGCAACAAAATGATGGATTTGTAGCGGATATGAAAAAGTGCTCATAAATGTAAAGCATTACATAAACACAAATGTTTGGGCTGCGTTTCAGACACACATTTGGAGGTTGTAAATGTTTTTGTGGTCATATGACCATCGGGAAAACTCAAATTCAAGCCAGTATTCGTAATCACAAATGGAAGTTGTATATAATGTTGCGTGTTGCTTCCTTAAATATGGAAGGTTGATAATTGCAACTTTTTATTTGAGAATTCAGATTTATTCATGATTCTGAGGGGGAAAAGTCATAATTGTAAGATGTTAACTTATATTTTTGAGAGGAAAAGTAAGTGTGTGAGAGAAACTTCCGTTTGCAAAATTAAAAAAGATTTGCGAGGGGGGGAAGTCACAATTACCTTTTTTTTTTTATTTTTATTTCGCAATAAACAATTGCGAGATGTGAACTCCGTTACCTGTTTTTTTGTTTAGTTTTTAGTCCGTGGCGGAAACAAGCTTCCATACTTAACTATCCAAGCCATAATTTTATAAATGAACAGCACCGTCTCATAAAAATATGAATGTTGCATTTCAATCCGATTAAGAGATTAGAGCCATTTCATTTCAAATTTATGTGAAAAGATTTGGTTCTAAGATCATGTTCCTAAAGATCCAAAAACTACTAAAGTATATATCAGACCTGTTTGTATGTATTTCCCAATAACAGGCATGAAGTGCTGTAATGTCCGTTTGTTACTCACTATGGAGTTTTCCAAAGTAATGTACCTATTTTTGGTATGAAATAAGTGCTTAAGACCTGTAATGTATGTGGGTCCAGGTAGAACTCTACGAGTCGATCGTGCGAAAGATTCAAAAACGGCTCCCTCGGAGGACAAAATATGTGCCAACTGTGTGAAGGTTGTCCTGCCAAAGTTCAGTCATTTTCTTCAGAATGACTTTATATTTATGTTATCTCCTGTGTTCATCGATTTGTGCCTGTGACGTTTGTCTGTAAATAAAGTAAAACGAAATAGAGCACCGGCTGGAGACTTAATATAATAATATCAGAACTTGTTTTCCTTATTCTGTTTATTCTCTCTTCCATTTTAGGTGTGAATGAAGTAAGTTTTTGTTTTTTACTCTCAGTATGTTGTAACTGATGTGGGGAAACAATGTCTGCATGAATGCTAATAATTCAAATCAATTATATGTTGGGGAAACGCCGTCTTTTGGTCGTACTTACAAAACTCATTTTAATGTTGTCTGACATCCTGTCGCTTTGCTAATTTTTCTTTTGCATCTGCTTGTCATGTCCTTTACATTCAACGTGTACTTGTAAAACTGCTGCCGGCTGCACGTCTTGATTTGCATGCTTTGTGTTGTAATTTCTTAATTTTGAAGGAATGGTTCACCTGAAAATTTTGATTGGCTGAAAATGGACTCACTTTTTGGACATTCCAAGATGTGGAAAAGATTTGGAGATGTAACATTACATCAGCTGCTCACCGAAGGATCCTCTGCAGTGAATGGGTGCCATCAGAATGACAGTCCAAACAGCTGATTTAAAAACAATCCACACGACTCCAGTCCATCAGTTAACATCTTGTGAAGCAAAAAGGTGTGCTTGTAAGAAACAAATCTAGCATGAAGACGTTTTTAACTTCAGACTGTTGCTTTCAGAATCATGAGAGAAATACGCACCATTTAAAAGCCAAAATAGCTCTAAACAAATATGTTGATGTTGATCTGAGGACAACAGGGGATAAAGTGTTTCACTGGTTGAAGTGTTATGGATTATGAACACTTCGAAGCAACAGTTTTAATGACGGATTATTTGCTTACACACGCACACTGCTTTTTACTTCACAAGATGTAAACTGATATACTGAAGTCATGTGGATTACTTGTATTGAGTTGAATTATTGTGATGTATTTTATCAGCCATCTGGACTCTCATTCTGATGGTACCCATTCACTGCAGAGGATCCATTATCTACATTTTGGATGGCCTGTGGGTGAGTACATTTTGGCTTTTTAAACATTTTTGGGTGAACCTATTTAATGGATTAGTTCATTTCAGACAACACTCAGACTTTTATTGTCGTTATCCAATAAATTTTCCCCCCTAAACTAAACTTGAATATTGAAGGAGGCAGCATAGATTGCCCTGAGTGCATTAGTATTGTCAAGACATCTAACGGTTTTGTTTTATGTCTCCTGGCCTGTGATCCAAAGGTTTTGGTAAACCCCCACCCTCCTTGTCCTGGACCCATCTGCTCTACCAGCTCTTTTCTGCACATCAGTCAAAGCCTTTCACAGCTGCTGTCCATGATATCCTGTATATATTTCTATTTTCCAATAGAACTAGACTACAACACCTATTTCGCCATGAGGATGAACTCATCTTAATGCTGTATTTATACCTCATGCACTCTTTTTGTGGAAAGACAAGTTAAAAGCAAACATTCCTTTCTTTAAAAATAGTGCTTTATGTGTTTATTCTGGTTAAAACTGGCTTAAACCTTTCAGGCAACCCAAAGATTTGCAACTCCTAAAATATATTATAACGAGAATTTGATATGGCCATATGACATTCCTTACATTAATTAGATTTAAAGGAAAAAGCTTCAATTCTAAAGAAAATTATAGCGTCTCAAAAATTAAGTCACAAAACCAGAAAACCGTTTTTATCAAGATGGCGCCAGCTCACCAAATGTAGCACTTCAGAAGCTAAAACTGGGATTGCCTCTCGACAACGTCTTCCTTTACATTCCGTATTCCATTCGTATCCTTTTGACTTTGACTAAATATGTTATTACAAGGCTTTTGCAACCATGTTTAAATGTATTTTCGTTTGTTTAGTGTCCGTGTATGAGTAAAGCTTTGGGAATGTACATATTCAATCACTGTGAAAAACTGAATTCCATTATGACAAAACGTGTCACATTTGCTGTTATGTTTCTATATGCCATTATCTCTTAAAATGAGTTATGTTCTTTTCTGGCTCTTTCTATTCTGGTTACTTTCAGGACTGTGTGTAAAGAAAAGGGCACTAATTGATTTTTAAACAAACAGCCATCCTTTCTACCCATGAATAAACCCTCTCTGTCTCCTTCAGCGTATTCTCTCTTTTTGTTCTATAAGACAATAGTCATATAGTTTGTAATATCCATACCTCGACGTGTGCGATTTTCTGTTTTATTACTCTACTATATTTCATCATTTTTAGATCAAGAAGGCTATTTTCTTTAATACAGCCACGAGGTGGCAGCGTTGCAGAAACACTTTGTCATTTCATGCAAAGAAACTTGGAAGTTAACCGGTAGCCATTTGGAGGTAATGCAGGATTCACGCCATGCCGTAATTACTGTAATTTGGAGTTGACAACATGTGACTTTTTTTTCTTGGAGCTGTTCACATCCTTCAGAATCACACTGTCAGTGTCTAAACATGAATCTGAGGTAGTCAGGTGGTACAAGTTGTAGCTCTCAAAAAAAATCCTAGTTCACAAGTTGTACTTTTTACAAGTTCTCGTAATCACGGTAAATACGACATGGCGTGAACGCACAACATGATAACCTCGGGGTTTTTTTTATATTATATTGGCCAAAAGTTTGGAATAATTAAGATGTTTTTGGTAGATGTTTCTATGCTTGACAAGGCTCCGTTTTTTTTTGTTTTTTTTGTTTAAAATAAAACCGTAAAAGCAGCAATACTGAAATATTAGAGTTTCAAATGACGCACAGACACACATACACACACACACACACACACACACACACACACATATATATATACACACACACACACACACACACACTACCAGTCTTAAGTGTCACGTGATCCTTCAGAAATCATTCTAATATGCTGATTTGTTATTAGAATTATTAATGTTGGAAACAGTTGTGCTGCCAAATATTTTTTTGCAACCTGTGATTCTTTTTTCAGGATTCTTTGATGAATAACAAGTTAAAAAGAACAGCATTTATTCAAAATATAAATCTTTTCTAACCATGTAAATCTATGCCATCACTTTTTTTTAATTAATTTAACACATCCTTGGTGAATAAAAGTATTAATTTCTTAAAAAAAAAAAAAAGATTTATTTATAAAAAAAAATGTACTGACCCCAGACTTTTGAACTGTAGTGTATACTGTTAGAAAACCTTTCTATTTTAAATAAATGCTGTTCTTTTTTTTAACCTTTTATTGATCAAAAAATACTGAAAAATGTATCACAGGTTCCAAAAAAGAAAATTAAGCAGCACTGTTTCCAGCACTGATAATAAATCGGCATATTGGAATGATTTTTGAAGGATCATGTTACACTGAAGACTGGAGTAATGATTCTGGAAATTCAACTTCAATTACAGATATAAATTACATTTTAATGTATATTAATATAGAAAAACATTGATTTACATCGTAATCAATATTACAATAGTAAACAATATTACTTTTTTCTGTATTTTTGATCAAGTGAAAACAGCCTTGATAAGCATAAGAAACTTCTTTAAAAAACATTAAATGAGAGGGTGTGTCCAAACTTTTGACTGGTAGTGTGTGTGTATTCTTTAAAATGTAATTTATTCTGTGCTGTCTTCGGTGACTGCTTAATATTTCTGTGGATACAGTGAGACATTTTTTTCAGGATTCATCGTCAATAGAAAGTCACAAACAGCATTTATTTGAAACAGAAATCTTCTTCAGACCTTGCTGAAAAAAAAACAGCTAAAACCAGCCTAAGCTGGTTTTAGCTGGTCAGCAGGCTGGTTTTAGAGCAGTTCTGGCCACTTAGATGGTCAGGCTGTGAGACCAGCTGAAACGACCAGCTAAAACCAGCCTGGCCAGGCTGGGAGACCAGCTAAAACCAGGCACTTCCAGCTAAGACCAGCATGTCTTTACTGTCACTTTTTTATTAATTTAGTTTGTCCTTGCTGAATAATAATTTCTTCTTTTTAATAGTACAAACTTTTAAACAGTAATGTATCGTAGTTTCCACAACAATATTAAACATCAGAAGCTTTCAACATTGATTTCTTAAGAAATTCTTGAGCAGCAAATCGACAAATTAGAATGTTGTCTGAAGGATCATGTGACACTGAAGACTTTTATAAAATTAAAAATAACGTGTTTTGTATGATCCCTCTTTTGGCTTTTTGGTAAATAACATTTTACAGAACTGAAATTTTTGACTTTAACTGTACATTTCGTTATATTATTATGTATTTTTGATTAAAAATGATAGACTTTGTCCAAAAGCACTAAAAAAATCTTAATTATTCCAAACTATTGATGGGTAGTGTAGATTGTGTTATATTATTGTGCTAATGAACTACAAAATCACAGAAATCTGGGTGTGCCCAGTTTATTTTAAGACCACTTTAGTGAATACAACTGTGTTTTCAGGCCACTTGCCCTTGTGTGAATTGCTCTAATCAGTCTGGATTAAACATGGGGGAGGGCAAGCGTTGGCGGGCAGGTAAAGTCTACCTGAATGAGCCTGTCATGTAAGCTGTATAAGCGCTGCTTGAATGTGGATAAACTGACACCATTACTTCTTACAACTACAAGAAGAGGCCTGTTAAGAGGATTAATATGTTCCTCATTTAGATCCTAGATACTTTTGGATATATGCTAATAGTCAAGTCTAATCGGCAGTGTGCGAGCCACATGGACAAACAAGTTAAAAAAATGATTTTATTTCCATTGTACCCTATTTGATTATTTTGTTAATGTTTCCACAAATGCTTTATTTTGTTTACAAGGTGTAAAAAGAGGGCTTGCCCGTATCACCCATTCTCACAAACGTTACAGAGAAGAATAGAAATAAATATTCATTAAGTGGCACTTGCCATTCACTTTAAAAGACTTTCTCTGACTAGCAGCTGAGTTTGCGCATAACGCATGACTGACGCATTAGTTAGTGAAGTGGAAGCTAAACGGTATATTTTTGATGCCTACACAAACTGACACAACATATCCACCGATGTCAAAGACCACAAGGCTTTCTTTGATGCACAGACTTGAGCCCTCCCTGTGAAAACAGGCTAAAAGGAGCAGCCAAATGGACAGACGTGAGATTACATGTGCTTTGTTAACTCTGAAATGGCAGTGGATGAGATCACAGAATGCAAGGCTGTGACCTGGTTTCCATTGTTTTATGATGTTTCAGTCAACTTGACGGGATGGAAAAAGATTAAACAAGAATTGAGGATATGCACCAGACTTTTCGTCTGGACAGGAACCTACAAAATCAACTGTACACTTCTAAAAATGAAGGTTCTTTATTGTCATCAACGATTCCACAAAGAACCTTTGTCGTCTTTGGAGCCTTTCCATTCCACAAATAATTTTTTATAGTGGAAAAAGGTTCTTAAGGTTATTCAAATGTTCTTTACGCTAAGAACAATTGGTTGTTTTAAGAACATTTAACCTAAATGTTATCTGAGGAACCTAAAATAGCTTCCAAAACTGGGTTTTCGCAGTGATGCCCTAGAAGAATGGAGTAAATCATTATTTTTATAGTGTGAAGAACATTTTAATAATCTAAATAATGTTTTTTTTGTTCCATTAATTAAAAATTTTCTTCATAGAACCACCAATGCCAAAAATATTTGAAAGGGTGTTCTATGGCACTGATACAAAAACAAATCCTTTTGGAACCTGTTTTTAAGAGAGTATGCATGAAATCCTGATTTGTATGGTTTTTTATGTTACATTAAATACAAGGTCAAAGATTTTTGAAAATTAAATTAAACATTTTAAAGTATTGTTACTATTTAATATAACTGTTTTCTATTCAAATATATTTTAAAATGTAATTTATTCGTGTGATTTCAAAGCTGAATTTTTAGCATCATTACTCCAGTCACATGATCCTTCTGAAATCATTCTAATATTCTGATTCACTACTCAAAAACATTTATTATTAATAATATTATGTTGATAACAGCTGAGTAGACTTTTCAGCTTTCTTTGATAAATAGAAAGTTCAGAAGAATAGCCTTTATCTGAAATAGAAATCTTTTGTAACATTATAAATGTCTTTATCATCACTTTTGATCAATTTAAAGCATCCTTGCTAAATGAAAGTGTTACTTTCTAGAATTATTTAGAAAAAATTATACTGACTCCAAGCTTTTGAATGGTATAGTGTATAATGTTTCAAAAGGTTTTTATTTCAGGTAAATGCTGATCTTTGGATCTTTCTATCTATCAAAGAATCCTGAAAAAATGTCCTCAGCTGTTTCAATATTGATGATGATAATAATGTTTCTTGAACAGCAAATCAGTATATTAGAATGATTTCTGAAGGATCCTGTGACACTGAAGACTGGAGTAATGATGCTGAAAATGTAGCTTTGATCAATAAATAAATTACATTTTAAAATAAATTCAAATAAAAAGCTGTTATTTTAAATAGTAAAATATTTCACAATATTCTGCTTTTGCTGTATTTTGGATCAAATAAATGCATGCTTGGTGAGCACCTTACAGATTTTACTGTTCAAAAAACTTTTGACTGGTAGTGCACATTTACAGCTTTCCTTAGTTTGTTGACGCTTGTCCAAGTTCACTTCTTGGAAAAGTTTCAGATTAAGTCTATGTTTCTGCGGATAATGGGCCCCCTGCTTGGGAGAGCAATCTGAACTTTACCAAGGCTGATGGGAGATTTATTTTCTAACACAGCAGATCCTCCCTCACACTACACCTCAGAAAGAGCCGTGGGTATGAATCCCACGTTTGAGTTTATTTTATTTCACAGCAAAGCTGAAGCAGATACCATAGTAAATCTGCAGGCTTATCAACCGTGCAAAATGTTGAAACTGATCAGTAAGCCATGATTCTCTCCTTCTAGATCTCTGCCTACTCCTTTACTGACACAAGGAAACTGATAGGAATGTATGTGCTGTTTATGGATCACGCTTCACATGGAATCGCCTAATGCCTCTTTATGACAGGGACCTTCTGATTTACTCATTATAATTCTGGAAATATAGACAGTATTTAATAGTGCATTAAAGGTTGGTTTGATAATGCATGCCCTTTGGACATCAACAAGGCTATGTTCAAGGGCTATTGTCAATTTAGTATCTTTTTAGTTACCTAGTTTACAGTCTATAAACCACATATTTCAGCTTTAAAATCAGATTAGATTCCACTTTATTGTCATTGCGCAGAGAACAAAGAGCCACTGACTGCACAATGACAAGTTTAATCTAATCTTAGCTGGTTTTATAGTTGTTCAAAGCTGTGGCTAAGTTTATTTGACCATTTCAGGTGGCAAGTTTAGGGCTATGTCTCTAGTAGAGGGCTGCAAGAAAGTAGTAAGAGAAAAAAAGAGGAAAACTCCAAATAATATTTACACATTATGTACAGTTGAGGTCAAAAGTTTACATACACCTTGCAGAATCTGCAAAATGTTAATTGTTTTACCAAAATAAGAGGGATCATACAAAACACGTGTTATTTTTTATTTAGTACCTGAATAAGATATGTTTACATAAAATACATTTACATATAGTCAACAAGAGAAAATAATAGTTGAATTTATAAAAAATGATCCCTTTCAAAAGTTTACATACACTTGATTTTTTTGTAATAGTTGTTAAGGAGTCCCTTGTTTGTCCTGAACAGTTAAACTGCCCGCTGTTCTTCAAAAAAATCCTTCAGGTCCCTCAAATTCTTTATTTTTTTTAGCATTTTTGTGTATTTGAACCCTTTCCAACAATGACTGTATGATTTTGAGATCCATCTTTTCACACCAATTGCAACTGGGACTCATATGCAGCTATTACAGAAGGTTTAAATGCTCACTGATACTCCAGAAGGAAACACAATGCACAAATGGTGTATGAAAATTTTTTAATCTGAAGATCAGGGTAAATGTAACTTATTTTGTCTTCTGTAGCTTCTAAATACTTAATGGAAAAAAAAGACATTTAGGCAAAAAAAAAAAAAAAAAAAAAAAAACCCAACGAAAATTCTGTTTAAAAGTTTACACCCCTGGCTCTTTTTGAAGCATCAGTGAGTGTTTGAACCTTCTGTAATAGTTGCATATGAGTTCCTCAGTTGTCCTCAGTGTGAAAAGATGGATCTCAGGTTTTAAATACACACAAATGCTGAAAAACCAAAGAATTTTTGGGACCTGAAGGATTTTTCTGAAGAACAGTGGCCAGTTTAACTGTTAAAGACAAACAAGGGACTCATGAACAACCTTCACTAAACCAAAAAAACACAGCTGTGGATCATTCAGGTAACAACACAGTATTAAGAATCAAGCGTATGTAAACTTCATTTTTATAAATTCAATTATCATTTTCTCTTGTGTAAATGTCTTTTCTGTCAAATATTGTATTCAGGTCTGTACTAAATAAAAAATAACATGCATTTTGTATGATCCCTATTATTTTGGTAAAATATTTAACATTTTGCAGATTCTGCAAGGTGTATGTAAACTTTTGACCTCAACTGTATTTTTCCACAGCATTTGGGTCTTTATACATGAAAATATATAGTATCTTTTAAATTTTAGGATGGAGTCCCTCGCATACCTGAATGTCCGTGGCATGTAAAAGATTGAAAACTCCTGAACTAGAGCCTTTCAGTCTATTATAAGTCACTAAGAACACATGTTTTGTACAGTTTTTGCAATAAATATATTTTTTTTTTTTGCCAGCCTACGTGTTTTTTATTAATGTGGAAACTGCTTTACTTTCACTCAAGTATGTTTTGGTTAACCTACTTTATTTTAATATCCTTTAAAGTAACAACATCTGCACTTTTGACACCTCTGGCAATGTTTTGTATTTACCAGTTGCACTTGTTGAGATGGTTTAGCGTAGTGGTCGACAGGAAAATAAATAATTTACTAAAATACTACACTACAGACGTCAACGTTTTACATTGAAACGTATTTGTTAAATACCAACGCCCCTCAAAGCTGATTGGTGTACATCAAAAAGATAGGTGGAGAAACGGTGTCACGGTTTGTTTATTTACGTCATCCACTTCTTAGAGTCAAAACGTAGACGCACGAGCCGATGCTGACCACTCGAGCACAGGCTGACAACGTAAATACAACAGACTCAAGGTATCGGCGTCTTCACATCAGAAACCAAGAGGTAATGTTTTACTATTTTAAATGTATTAGACAATGTTTTTTGTGATAACTAACGTAAATAAGGCCGTTTCATATTAGCCCATCTTGACTCGATACAGCCTGGATCCCTTATATTGCGCTAAACGGTAAATGATATGATGCAATCGAACTCGTAATGTAATCATCTCGTTAAATGAACTTGCATCCACAACATTAACTATATCACATATTACAATATTTTGCATCCATTTGTGATAAAATGTTTTATAAAAACGTAACGTTGCATTAGATTAATGCACTCTTGTCAGCAGAACAAGAAACAATGGCTAAATGGACATGCATCAGTTGTAAATAAATGTATTACGAAGTAAACTGACATTTCATCCTAAGAAATAAATGTCATTATGTTTACACGTAAGTTAACGTTACTAATGTTGCAAATGTTTGTCTATTCTGTGCGTCTGTTTTATATTCTATTTTAAAATGAAAACACCTTCAATGATGATAAGAGTTATTCGTCTTTCTCTTATTTTACTTTGGAGGTTTATTTATAAGTGAAATAAATGATATGTGTGTCCAACCGAGCCAGGGAGAACGAACACCGGTAATTAAATATAAATCAACTGTCTGTTAAAATTTCTAATATTCTTGTTTTTGTTGTGTACATTTGCTGTATGTTATTTTATATATTCGCAAAGCTGTTTTAGATGTAGGCGCGTTTCATTCATTGACACGAGTTCCCGCTCATCGGGCACGTTTGGACATTGTGCCCCGGAAGTTGTATATCTATTGTAACAGTTGCATCAGCTCAAAACCGATTGGTGCCAGCTTGGACTGCCCGGATATCACACCTATCCCTGTAAGAAATGATGTTATTACATCAGACGAATACCGGATTGATCATGTGACGTTCGTTGTATGTAGTTTGCGTTGCCATATATTTTTGCTGGTTCAATATGCAGCAAACCCACTGTCCTCACCAACACACTGCTGTTTTTAATAGAGAACAACCAGCGTTAATTGTTTTTGATCACTAGTGTGTAAATGTTATTGATAACCAAGATGTAGAACTGATTATTAACAGAAAACATATTACGCATAATATGTACACTAACGTTACCAGTCAGTAGAGAACAGTAGGATTTGTAATGATTTTTTTAAAGCCTGTATTTATTTCATCCACACTACAACAAAAGCAGAAATATTGTGAAATATTGTTACTATTTTAAATAACTGATTTCTATTTGAATATATTTCAAAATGTAATTTATTTCTATGACCAAAGCTACATTTCACATCTTCATTGTCACGATTCTTCAGAAATCATTCTAATATACTTGCTATTTAAGAACGTTTTCTTATCATTTTTATAATATATATATAATTGTATAATTGTATGTATAATTTTTTTGTGGGGGATTATAGAAATTATTACTTTTATTTAGCAAGGATTCTTTAAATGATAAAGACATTTATAATGTTACAAAAGATTTCTATTTCAGATAAATTATGTTCTTTTGAACTTTCTGTTCATCAAGGAAACCAGAACAAATTCAGCATAATAATAATTATAATAATAATAATACATGTTTGTTTTTGTTTTTTTGTTTTTTAACAGGAAATCAGAATATTAGAATGATTTCTGAAGGATAATGTGACTGGAGTAATGATGCTAAAAAATCAGCTTTAAAATCACAGGAATAAATTGCATATTAAAATATTTTCAATGTTTTTGCTGTACTTTGGATCAAATACATGCAGGCTTGGTGAGCAGGAGATTTCTTAAAAAAAAAACATTAAAAAACTTCAAAACCTTTTGACTGGTAGTGTATACAGTAATTTATATAATAATATTAATTATATAAAAAGTAGTATGCAAATAAATTATTTAACTATAATATAAATATCAGTAGATACGTCATTATTGAATAAATAAAATAGGACACTTTTCCTGTGAACACCACTGTCTTCTGCTTAATGGCATTTTGGGTGCTATTTTTGAAAGAAACGACCAACATCAGTAGTCTTGATATTAAAGAAATGATAAACGGTGAACCTGATATGTGCAAAAATTGGTAAAAACATTGGTTAAACAGGTTTTCAATCTCAACCTTTTCATGTTTTCCAAGGGAAAGACAGTAGTAGATTGTACTGTTGGCTTGCTGTATACGAACTCATACATTTAGCTCTCTTTACTTTGATATTTTGCGCAATAGCATTGGTTGAATAAATTTGCAATTGTCAGTCAATACAAACCAATTCAGGTAGATTTATAGTAGTGAAACTCAAGTTTGCTCAGTTCGAAGGATCTCAGGCTGGTATTTTGCACAATCTGTGGAGCCCTGTTAAGGGGGCTGTGTGATGGCATTAAGCCAGCTATTTGAGAGGTTGCCAGGTTCATTCACAGCAGTATGTGCCACCCTGAGGCCTGAATGAGTCCGTTTCATAACCATGAACAGTGGAGTTCTTGAAGAATGCAGCTCTCATGCTGGTTTCTGCTTGTAATATGGCACCCGTGGCCAGTGGAACCTGTGGATCCCTAAACAGTTTTGTAGTATCTCCTTCTCGATGGCATTTCTTGTTATTTGGTATAAGAAATATATTTTCCCTTTCTGTGTTTATATGCACTGTGTGCAGACTATTAAATATCCATTTACCCACAGATATCATATCATACTTGTAGATACCCTACTTACCAGTGTGCTAAATCAACTAAAAGGATTATTGAAATGATCAAGAAGTAACACTGACCCTGATTTAGTAAGAAGCGCAGCTTGCGAATGATTGTTTCTAGCAGATCCTGTCATGAGGAGGAACTTTAATAAGACCGAATTGGCTTTAATGTCTCTCAGGGGGTCAAACGTAACATCCTTCATGTCACAAATGGTTTCAGGGAACGTAGTTTCAGGGAAATAGTCCTTATTAAACTTTGAATGGGGGTCCGCGGTGTTTGTTTTGAAATTTCCGATGTTGGACTAACACATTTACTGAGTTGCGACGATACAAATCTATTGTGCAGAAAAGCGAACCAAAACAAAAACAACACCTAGTGTAAACCAATAGAGTCCTCGCTCTCCTGCTAAGAAGGTTAACCGGTTGGCGGGTCTTTATGTAAGCCTCTTAGAATCCATTGAGGTATTTATTTTGAGAAAAGCCCAGTGAGTCACTTCCACACACTAACATCTCACGCTCATATAGGGGTTAATTGAACCACAGACATGATTAGTCCTTATATATATCTATATAAGAGTATAGATACTATAGCCTGTGTGTGTGTACTTCAGCGTTCCTTTACGTCTAAGTGGTCGACGTTGCTGCTACTGTGCTTTTTTTGTTTGTTTGGTTTTTTTTTTTTTTTTTTAGTACATTAAAATTCAGTTCATACATAAAATAATGCAAATGCATATAGAACTTTCTAAATAAAGAAAACAATATATATTTTTAGGGGCCATCAAGTAAAAAATGTCAGGCAGAAGAAACAAGCCACATTATAAAAATTACATTTCTAAAAAAGAGAACTTGAAAAACTTTTGTCAGATTATTGTCATATGGTGCAACTTATTCATATTTTTATATATATATATATATATATATATATATGTATGTATGTATGTATATGTAGTATACTTAATACTTGAATATTTATGACAATAATTGAAATTATGAATTTATGAAAATCTTATGACACTGGTAAAAAATACTTTTCACAACTATTCCACAATTAAAATGAAAAACAACAAAAAGTAAATTTCTAAAAAGGAAACTTTATCTGATATAATCTTATATTTTTTTAGAAACAAATATTTTAACATTGCCTTATTAAAATTTGAAAAACGTCCCTCAAATTATTGTCATATGGTTCAACTTAATAACATGTATAAATGAAAAACTCATGATACTGGTAAAAAATACTTAAAGATATTTTAATTTCACAATTAAAATAATAAAAAAAAACACTAAATTTCTTAAAAGGAAACATTATCTTTCATAATCCTAATCTATATATATATATCTATATATTAGCAAAGCCTTATTAAAATTTTTAAAACCTTCCCTAAAATTATTGTCATATGGTGCAATTTAATAAATAAAAATACTGGTAAAAAAAAAATGGTAAAAATTAAATATTTTAATTTTAGAATTAAAATGTAACAAAAGTTTCATTTTATGGTGCAGCTTAACATGTATACATAAACCCATAACACTGGTAAAAAATTTAATTTCACAATAAAAAAACCCCACTAAATTTCTAAAAAGGTAACTTTATCTGACATAATATTATTATTTTTAAAAATGCCTCGTCACATTTTTTGTCATATAGTGCAACTTAATAACGTATAAATAAAAAAAAAATGTATATAACTGGTACAAAACTTTCGATTTCACAATAAAATACCAGACAATTTCTGCAAGGGGAACTTTGTCTGACATAATGTTCTTATTTTTTAGGAACAAAAATATTTTAACAATGCTTTGTTAAAATTTGAAAAACTTCTATCAAGTTATTGTCATAGGTGCAAATTAATAATGTTTATACATTTAAAAAAACATAATATTTAAAGATATTTTAATACTTAGAAATATTTTAATTCCACAATTTTAAAAAAACACAACATTTATTAATAAAAGGAAACTGTATTTGTCATAATCTTATTTTTAGGAACAAAAATATTTTAAAAATGCCTTAAAATTGACTTCGTCAACTTATTGTCATATGGTGCAACTTAATATTTACAAATGAAAAACTGATGATACTTATAAAAAATGCTTGAAGTTATTTTAATTTTACAATTAAAAAAAAAAATTAATGACTAAATCTAAAAAATTTTTACTTGATGGTTACAGCACATGACAACATTTTAGTGTTTCAAATGTACAGGAGAAAACTCACTGAGATTGCAGTCTCCTTTGCAGGAGTGTCCTATAAGCGGCTCATGTTTACAAATACATATAATAAACAATAAAATAGTATGCAAAAATCACATGCAGATCATCAAGTCTTTCTCCAAACCACACAAAAGTGTTTTAAAATATCTAAAATGCACCAACTCATTTACCCTTAATTTTTTTTTAACTAGATTTTGAGAAGATTCTTCTATTTCATTCACCCAAGTATATCCAAATTGGAGAGTTACAGTAAAATGTGTAGGTCTCATTGGTGTGCCAGTTTCCACGGGATAACAGACGTCATGGCATTCATGAATTTCTCATGGCTAGATCAAAAGCCTTCCAGATTTAATTTCGCCTACGTGTCACCCAGCCATCCTCGTGGAGACCACAAGAAAGAGATTAGTCCTGCCGCCCTCGCTGCGGCCTATCATAGATGTGTGTACTGTACGGCAAAAAAAGCAACTCATGGTAGGGAACATTTTCAAGGCAACTGATATGTGCACTGTATAACCTCCAAGACAGGTCAAGGCTCCAATCTAGTACAAAGGAAGGCATAATTCCGGACTTTCTCAACCGCTAGATATATCAGTGCCACATTTATTGTGTTATATATGCGTATTCATTTCACGCTAACAAAAAGCAGCGAGTAGCGAAAGAAAGCAGCTATTGTCTGCGTTGTGTAAGACCACAACAGTGGCTTAAAGTTCTGAGCTCTTGCCCGGACTGAGCTCGATTCAAACCGCTAAGAATCTTGCCAGCTGCTGTGCCAAGTGAAACAAACCACCTTACAGATAAAAAGAGTCTATTTCAGCCCCTCCATTGTACAGTGAATTACAGGGATGTTTTTGTTTTTTTCCCCCCTCCTTCGTCCTCTTTGTCAGATCTCTTTGATCCAGGACATGGGGTTCTTTGCGAGCATTTCCACAACTTTCATGAAGCCATTTTTAGTGATTTCATTGTTCTAGTTTTGTTGTTTTTGTGACAAGTTTTATTTATAAGTGTTAAATAATGGATCTCGGTCATGGGATGGGAAGTCGAATCGTCACAGCGGTTCGTGCGAAGTGTAAGGAGATAGAATCGACAGAGTCAGCGCTCCATGTTCAATCTTTCTTCACTGCTGTTGCGTCAGTGTTTGTGTGGTTTTAGTAGCTGTTGCTACAACTCAAGGTTCAGTTGTGTCCTCGTTTGCACATGTTTCCAAATCATTTCTGTTTGGCATCGCTGTTGACGTCACCAGTAAGGTAAAGAACTGCATGGAACGTCAACATCGGTGTAGTACTGCTTGCTCAGATGTAAACATGACCATGTAACCTGATGAGCTAGCAGGAGTGCTTTGGAATCAGACAGATCCGATAAGGAGTCAAGCGGGTCAATAAGATACTGAAAGGTTCACACAGAACAATGTGGAGCTTGTTGGTAGAGTGCAACAGTCAGTACACCTCAGGAGTTATAATTGTGCCGTTTGTTGAGCTGAAGTCTTTATCCGTCTGTCTTAAGGGCAATATGACGAAAATCTTATGTACAGTCAAACCAAAAATTCAGACAATATTATGACAATATTTACACAACTAATAATACTTTGTTGACCAATTACCAAGCAATGCTTAATTATGTTCAGTCTGTGGTGTAAAAAGGTCACATGTGCGATATAACGGTACTGGAAAAATGCCGGTATATATTTTATTTCAAACGGTTCGATACTGTCATTTTTATCAATTCGGTATTTTATACGCTGCTGTTCCAAAGTTCACCTGTAGGGGGGAGTACTTCCCAAATTGCTGTGAAAAGGGTAAGGGTACGGTGGCAGAGAGAGCTCAACGTGCTGCAAATAAAAAACATCTGTAAATTTAAGAAAACATCTTCATCAGTTTGATAGCACATGTGACACAACACAACTAAAAACAAAAATGTGATGCAAAAACAGAAACGCGTTGCAAATAGACAACACAACCAAACACAGAAACATGCTGCAAGTACACACAGACCACATTGGCAATATTTAAGGGCAACCGCAACAACTTAAATGACGAACCTGCCTGAGACATGCTTATCATTCTCCCGCAAATATAAGTAATCAAAAATAAGTATAAAAACACTGCATATACTAAAGGTACAAAAGTGATTTAGTCAAGAGCTCTGAGAGGTTTTTCACTCTTTTGTTGTTTGAATAACATGAACGACAGACAGTAGGAATATTAGACTGCTATCACTTTAAGAGCTACCTGGATCTAATATATGTTCTTTCTCAGCAGTTTGCTGTCACTTAAGACCTAAATTACTGTGTTTATAAGGATACTTGGAATGACGGGCATTTTGACACGTACAAGTGAGTGTATTTAACCGTTCAAGAAGAAGCATGAAAAATAACTTCCACACGAACACAGCATTCGTGTGTGAAGGACACGTTCCGATTTCAGTCTTAAAATCACTTGTTTTTAAACTGCAATGCTTAAAAACGAGTTCAAACTAGTTCTTGTGACCATGTGACCAAGTTTTTGTATAATCTCTACCAGTTGACAAATTTCCACCAGTTAATTAACCCTTCGCAAACAGCTTGATTGACAGGTGATCTGACCAAATTAGACAGGAGAGTAGATTAACTTCGGTGGACTTAAACTTGAAAAATATGACTATTGACATCTTTCCGTGGTTGAAATAATGTCACAATTTTTAAAAAAAGATCTCTTAACGGTAATTTACAACTTCATGGCCCAGTTTTATGGACAGTGGTTAGACTAAGCCAGGATTAGGCCATAGTTCAATTAGGACATTTAAGTAATATTTATAAGCGTGCTTAGAAAAAAAAACATTTAATATATTTTAGATAAGTTTTAGACAAGTTTCTTTTAGTTAAAACCGCTCAGTCTAGGACTAGGCTTAAGCCTTGTCTGTGAAACTGGGGATATGTGTGAAAGGGACCATTTATTTGATAGATCCAAGCCATTTCAGGATTTGGGGTAGTTCTTTGTTTGTGTGTGTTTTTAATACATTTTAATTCACCCTGCTTTGTGGCTTCTATGGAAGCTTTTATCATTGGATTAAAACCTCAGATCTCATTGTAGGTCTGTCATGACAAGTTTATACATAACCATTAAAAAGCTTGGGGGTGGTAATTTTTTTTTTTAAGATAAATTGTTAACAGCTTTCAACATGGATAATAAGAAATGTATCTGAATTTAATGTTTATACTGTATGTTTAACTAAATAAATGCAGCCTTGAGACTTCAAAAACATTGAAATTTTACCTACCCCAAATTTTTTAACAGTACTGTATGTTCTTTTTAAAAACCAAATATCAGTGGAAAAAAATGATTGTGAATTTGCCTTTTATTGCTTGTTGTACTCTATCTTTTGGTCTTTCATTGCCGTTATTTTCCCAACCTATTTTTTATTTTGTTAATCAAATCAGATATGGTCTTGGTTGTGGAACTTAAGTTCCACATTCATGTCATGAAGTTTGTTGCCTGACGTTTCCTCTGGGAATACTACCTTACTGGATCAGTGTGTAATTGATTCCATTTTTAAATCTGGCCCTAACCGACTATTTAATTAGAGGGCAGAAATCTGAAGATTTGGGACAAATCCTTGTTCCAAAGAACTCCTTGTACTCTGGAATACTTTATAATTCCTTATACAGTAGGAATTCTGAGAATCACAGAATGACGCATTCACTGAAATTTGGCAGTGAGGTGTGATGAACAAAAAGTAGACATGTCCTGACTGAACCAGTTCAGATCAAACCTTGGTGTACTGCCTTGGGCAATCGACTCGTCACACCCAAATATGTCTAATTCTTCCTTCCTCTTCTATGTGCTCTTTTAGGCGTATAAGTAACGGAGAGCTCCTAATAACAAACACAACCAAGAACCTCACAAGATCTGTCATCTCTGCATTAACAATGGTGGACAAAATGGCCTCTTTTGGACATGCGCTGCTGCGCCGTCGTGTGCTGGACTGCTCTGGAGAGGAGACGCGGTTCGCTCGGTGTCTGTCCACTCTAGATCTAGTGGCGCTCGGCGTGGGCTCCACACTTGGCGCTGGAGTGTATGTTCTGGCTGGGGAGGTTGCGAGAGAGAAGGCAGGTCCTGCTATCGTCTTATGCTTTCTTGTGGCAGCGCTTTCCTCAATGCTGGCTGGACTGTGCTATGCAGAATTTGGCGCACGAGTCCCTAAGACTGGGTCTGCATACTTGTACAGCTATGTGACAGTGGGAGAAATCTGGGCCTTTATCACTGGTTGGAACCTCATCCTCTCTTATGTTATAGGTAAGTGTATCCAGTAGCAGTTGATGATCAATTTAAAGAAATCAGCTTTTAATGTAAATACAATAAATAAGCTGGTTGTTGCTTTCAGGTACAGCTAGTGTGGCGCGAGCATGGAGCTCTACGTTCGATAACCTGATCGAGCAGAAGATCTCTAACTTCTTCAGGGCTTCCATGGCCATGAAGGTTCCTGGGAAAGTTCTTGCGGAATATCCGGACCTGTTTGCTCTCATTCTCATCCTGCTACTCACTGGTAAGAAATCTAAAACTAGGAATCATAATTTGAATATGGTATTTAACGTTTTTTTTAATTTGATAATTAAAAATGTAGAGATAAACAGAACAACCACTAAATGTTCAAACTTTTTCTAAATGTCATTAGTGATCCACCAATATTACAATTTTAGCTGTACTGATTTTATATATATAAAAAATGTATAAAAAGTATATATATAGCCATTAATGATTTATATAAACAAATTCATTTATATGTTATTTTGTGTAAATGACAAAAAAAGAGGCATCAACAATATTATAATTTATAATTAATTTGGATATTGGCAAAGTTTTAATTAAATGAATAAATTAATGATTCAAAATAATTTAAGTGTTAAATTTTGACTTTAAGTGAGGGTTAGATGATGAAAAAGATTACAGATGCAAAAGGGGAAATGAGCTTTAATAATTAAATATTTGATGTTGGCTGATGCAGATTATATAAAAAAACTTTAATATTGACAGGTAAACAGTATGATAGCAATACATGTGCAGTTTTTATTATCAAGTTATAAATTGAAAATAGTAAAAAGATGCAAGTTTTGATTTAAAAATTAATAATTAAAATAATAATAGTGACCTTATGAACATTTATCCCTAAGTATGAAGCTTAAATGGTATAATCAGTATACATGTAACTAAATAACTCATTATTAAAAAGACATTTATTAAATCATTTTGATTTTTTTTTAGCATTTTGATGTGCTATTTTCTGACACTTATTGGCATTTATTTCAAAATAAAAAAGTAAATCAACCATTTTAAATGTTACAAGTAAATTCAGGCATCACAACAATAGTCTAATTCATTATTGATTTGGATTTTTGCTAAAGCATGTACATTACTTTTGTTCTTTAAGTAATAAATTACAGATTCCTAATCATTTCTAAGTTAAATACTAACTTTAAGCGAAGGTTAGGTTATGAAAAAGATGACACAGATCCAAAAACAGAAAATGAGCATGAATAATTCAATACTTGATGTTGGCCAATGCAGATTATTTAAAAAAAAGCTCCAATATCGACAGTTGAACAGAATGGTAAAGGTACGTAATACATTTCAAAAAGTAAAAATATGAAATTTTAATTTAAAAAAAAATATAAATGAACATTTATCTCAAGGTATGAAGTTTAAATTTTGTATATATATTTAATGTCTCCTTATTTAAAAATTAGAAATGTAGAGATAAACAGTAAAAGTAAAATGCTGAAATGTTTAAAAGCATTTTATAAAAAAAAAAAATTAGGAATCCACCAATATCTAGCCAAACTGACTTTATTGTATTGTTTTATAGCCATTAATGATTTAATAAACAAATGAAGTAAATAAAAAAACTTTCAATGTTAGAAGTAAATTCAGGCACCACAACAATATTATAATTCATAATTCATTTGGATATTGGCTAAAGCTACATTTACACTGTTCTTAAATTATTAAATTACAGGTTAAAAACAAGTGTTAAATATTAACTTTAAAAGAGGGTTAGATGATGAAAAAGATGACACAGATGCAAAAACGGGAAATGACCATAAATAATTCAATATTTGATGTTGGCCGATTCAGATTATTAAAAAAAACTCTAATATCGACAGGTAAACAGTATGGTACCACTATATTGTGCATCTTTAGTTTTTATTATCAAGTAATACATTTCATTTAAATAGTTAAATGATGCAGTAAATTAGATGCAATAAAAATAGTAGTGACCTTATGAACATTTATCCCAAAGAATGAAGTTTAAATATGTAAAGTGTTATCGTTATTAAAAAAACAAACAGAGTTATTAAATAAGAGGTTTCTGATTTTTATGTGTGATTTCCTCCTCAGGACTTCTTGCTTTTGGTGTAAGTGAGTCAGCTTTGGTGAACAAGATCTTCACTGGCATCAACCTGATAGTGCTGGGCTTTGTCATCATCTCTGGCTTTGTCAAAGGCAACACAGCCAACTGGAACCTCACATATGAGGACTTTGTCAACGATACAAATATCACTGAACCAGAGTAAGTTTGACATGAAAGAATCCTGCACCTAGTTTCAGCCACAAGCTGCTTTTGAAGTGGTGCAAATGAGGATCTCTTACAGTTGTGCGGTGTCGGTGGATAATGCGATTCTGTGCTCGAAATGCATGCGAGAGATTTGACAAATCCATTTGTTCTCACAGATGGGTCGAAAGCACATTTGGAAGTGGCGGTTTCGCGCCGTTTGGCCTCGGCGGCATCTTATCTGGCGCAGCCACCTGTTTCTACGCCTTTGTGGGCTTTGATTGCATTGCTACAACAAGTACGTCTTTTAAATGTCATAATTATAGAGCATGAATACTGATTGCTGAACATTTTGTTTTTGTTTCTTCTGAAACCATCTGCAGGGTGAGTCATAAATGTATGTTCTTCGCATTTCCTTTAGGTGAGGAAGCCAAGAACCCAATGCGCTCTATTCCTGTGGGCATTGTGGCCTCTTTGCTCATTTGCTTCTTTGCTTACTTTGGTGTGTCAGCTGCTCTTACGCTCATGATGCCCTACTACAAACTCAACACCCAGAGTCCTCTGCCCGAGGCCTTCAGTTACGTGGGCTGGGCACCGGCACGCTATATTGTGGCCGTTGGTTCACTCTGTGCTCTTTCGACAAGGTAACTCGAGGACTTTTGTGTTCGTCATGTAATGTTTTTGCTCAACATTATCTGAAACTGCTTTATTTTTATCGTAGTTTGTTGGGCTCCATGTTCCCTATGCCTCGAGTGATCTATGCTATGGCAGAGGATGGACTGCTCTTCCGATCCCTCTCCAGGATGAACAAGAGAACCAAAACTCCTCTGCTGGCGACTATTGTGTCTGGAATAGTGGCAGGTGAGAGACTTTTTTTGTTTGTGTGAGTGTGTGTGTGTTCACAAAGAAAAGCAGAAATGCGGTAGCCAATCAAAACATGCCTGTTTGTTTATATATATTGTTATGTGCATTTTGGACCAGTGAGATATCTATGGAAGCCAGTTTCTGCCACTAAATAAAATAAAAAAGACAGTCTCACAATTCTCAGTTTACATATTCCAATTCCGACTTTTTTTTTTTCTCTGAATTGCAAGTTAAGTCAGAATTGTGAGATATAAACTTGCAACTGCCAGTTATAAAGTCAGAATAGCGAGACAAACTCACAAAATCTGAGAAATAAAGTCGGAATTCTAAGAAATAAAGTAAAAATTGCGATTATAAACTCACAATTGTGACTTTCTCAGAATTGTGAGATTTAAAAAAAATCACAATTGTGAGTTATTTAGTCGTAATTGTAAGATATAAAGTTGAATTTCAGAGAAATTAAGTCAGAATTGTGAGGTATTAACTCGCAATTGCGACTTATTAAGTCAGAATTGCAAGACAAACTCGCATACCTGAGAAACAAAGTCCGAATTTTGAGAAATAAAATCAGAATTGCGATCATAAATTCACAATTCTGACTTTCTCCAAATTGTAAGATTTAAACAATCACAATTGTGAGTTATTTAGTCAGAATTATATAATATAAACTTGCAGTTGTGAATTCTAAAATCAGAAATGCAAGGCAAACTTACAAATCTGAGAAATGAATTTGGAATTCGGAGAAAATAAAGTCAAAATTGCGATTATTAACGCACAATTCTGATTTTCTCCAAATTGTGAGATTTAAACAATCACATTTGTGAGTTATTTAGTCAGAATTGTAATATAAAAAGTTTAAATTCAGAGAAATTAAGTCAGAATTGTAAGAGATAAACTCGCAACTGCGAGTTATAAAGTCAGAATTGCGAGACAAACTCACATCTGAGAAATAACGTCAGAACTGCTATTATAAACTAAATTCTGACTTTCTCCAAATTGTGAGATTTAAACAATCACAATTGTGAGTTACTTAGTCAGAACTGTAAGATATAAACTTGCGATTCAGAGAAATTAAGTCAGAATTAAATGTGCAATTGCGAGTTCTAAAGTCAAAATTGCGATTATAAACTCACAATTCTGACTTCTGACAATTGTAAGTTATTTAGTCTGAATTGTAAGTTATAAAGTCAGAATTACGAGGCAGTCTCGCAATTCTAAAAAATAAAGTTGGAATTGTGAGAAATGAAGTCAACATTTACAATATAAACTCACAATTCTGTTTGTGAGATATAAACAATTGCAATTGTGAGTTAAGTCAGAATTGTACTATATAAACTCGCAATTTTTTTCAGAATTACAAGTTTATATCTTGCAATTCTGACTTTATAACATGCAATTGTGAGTTAAGTCATAATTGTGAGATATAAACTCGCATTTCTGAGAACATCTTATTCATCAATCTTTTTTCCCCTCAAAATTGGACTGTATAACTTGCAACTGTCAGGAAAAAAGTCAGAATTACTTTATTTCTTGCAATTGTGAGTTTACATCATGCAGTTCTGTCTTCATAACTCGCAATTCTGAATTTATCATGCAACTCTGAGGGAGAAAAGAAGTCGCAATAACCTTTTTTATTTTTTATTCAGTGGTGGAAACAGGCTTCCATAGATTTAACTGTGGGCGGAGCTACCCATGCTACAATGCTGTGGAAATGGAAACAAATGTTTGTTTTTGTGGCTGCTACTGATAAAAATGTATATTTACATAATAGCGATAGCTTTTATCACATCTTGTCTGGTTAGGACGTGGCATTTAACCTCTTAAAGGTGGTGATATGTTAAGGTGATGTTATGTAAAATTTGATACGGTAATAATATTTCAAACTTGTTTATTGTGTCTCTTTTTTTTTTTTTAGCTCTCATGGCGTTTTTGTTTGATTTGGCTGCTTTGGTTGACCTCATGTCCATTGGGACATTGCTTGCTTACTCTCTGGTGGCCGTGTGTGTTCTCATCCTCAGGTAGGTTAAAACCAAACACTATGCCTTGTGTCTGCTACTATCAACTGCCTAAATTGTTTAGAGAGGCCATTTTGTACATGTTTTTCCATGAACATATAATGTTACATCACTTGGATGCATAACAGTTTTTGCTACGGTATCTTTAAGACTCCTGTATGTAAATTACCTTTGTAAAATTCATCTTCCGAACACAAATTAAGATATTTTTAATGAAATACGAGAGCTTTCTGACCCTGCACCGACAGTAAATGCAACTGACATGTTCAAGACCACAGATGTTACATGGACTTTTTTTATTGCTGTCCTTAGTACCTTTCTGGGCCTTAATGTGTCAGTTGCATTGCTGTCTATGCAGGGTCATAAAGCTCTTGGATTTCAACAAAAATATCTTAGTTTGTGTTCAGAAGATGAACAAAGCTCTTACAAGTTTGGAATAACACAAGGGTGATTCATGTATGTACTTGGTTTGGTTCAACCAATCTTTATGTCTCTAGATATCAGCCAGGCATCTTGACCTCTTCCAGTCAGACTGAGAAACTGGTGGAACTAGTCGGTGGGGAGAAGGTGGCTGTATGTGGAGATAGTGGAGATGAATATGGCATAGACCTGGATGACAATCCCCGCAAAGAGAAATTCTCCCTGAAACTCCTCCTGGTTCCCTCCAAGGACTCGCCAACTGAAATGTCAGGGACTATTGTCTACGGCACAACCGCTGTTATCTGTGAGTGGATTGTTATCTTTTAATACTTTTAATACTTTTATTCAACAAGGACGCATTCACTGGATTGAAAAGTGACAGATAATGCTACATATGATTTTCTTTTAAATAAACGTTGCATATATTTATCAAAGAATCCTGAAACGCGTGCATAAGCAAATCAAATAAGCATATTCACGTTACTGTTTTTATCAAATAAATGCTTGGTGAGCACAAATGCTTCTTTTAAAAATATATTTAAAAAAAATAATTTGAATGATAATGTGTAATGTATCTACATTCTACTTAGATCCAGTTATTTGTATTTATTTCATTGTGATTCATTAATATAGTTGGCAGTGATTTGGCTGGTCCTGAATCTGTTGATTATGGATTAATTCCAATGTTCTCTTGTCTGTATAGCTGTGCTGATCACCGTGCTGTGCATGGTTTTGGCTCTGCGTCTGGAAGCTATCGTGGATCTTGAGATCGTGTGGGTGACGGTGTGTGTCATTCTGGTCCTGCTGTGCATCCCGTGTGTCATTGTGATCTGTAGGCAGCCCGAGAGCAAGGAAGCTCTCACCTTCAAGGTACCAGATGTCCTCGTTATTGATTTTGCCTTTTATTACGCTATAAATCTTTGCTTCGGGCCTCAACGTAAGCAATGAAGTGATGTAAAAGGAAATGTACTAATAGAACACAAATACTCTCAGACTTAAAGGGATAGCTCACTCATTAATGAAAGTTCTGTTACCATTTACTCACCCTTATGTCGTTCCAAACCTTGAATGTTCAAATTTATTTAAATCATTAAAAGGGAACCCAGAAAATTAAAACAGAAAACACAGAATTTTGGAAAAATTATTATTTTTTTTCCCTAAACTTTTACAAAATTATGGAAATTAAAGCAGAAAACATGAAATTTGGGAAAAAAATAAAATAAAACAGAATTTGGGAGGGGAATAAACAAAACAGATTTCATATGGTTCTAAAAAGGTATTATTTCTTAAACTTTTAACAAATTATGGAAATTAAAAACAAAAAACATGGAATTTTGGAAAAAATAAAAGAATTTGTGAGGGGGAAAAAACTAAACTGATTTTATAGGGTCCTATAAATATAATAATAATAATAATAATAATAATTTTCTTAATGTTTTAATAAATTATGGAAATCAAAACAGAAAACATGGAATTTGGGAAAAAAACAGAATGTAGGTAGAAAAAACAAAACAAAAAGTAATTTATACAAAATAATTTGGGAAAAATGAAATTGAATTTGGGAGGGGAAAAAACTAAACAGGATTTTATAGGATCTTAAAAATATAATTTTCTTAATCTTTCAATAAATTATGGAACTCAAAACAGAAAACATGGAATTTGGGAAAATAAAACAGAATTTAAAACAGATTTTATAGGGTCTAAACAGACTCAAACTAAACTAAACAGATTTTATAGAGTTCTAAAAAATGTAATTTGGGAAAATAAAACACAAACTGATTTTATAGGATGCTAAAAATTTAATTTTTCCTCCACTTTTAATAAAGCATGGAAATTAAAACAGAAAACATGGAATTTGAGAAAAATACAACTGAATTTGTGGAGAAAACTGATTTTATAGGATCCTAAAAATTAATTTTTCTCTTAAACTTGTAATAAATTATGGAAATTCAAATGGAAAACTTGGAAGTTGGGAAAAAAAATTCTAAAAATGTACTTTTTCTCAAACTTTTAATAAATGATAGTAATTACAGTGGAAAACATGGAATTTATGAAAAATAAAACCGAATCTGGAAATTAAAACAGAAAAAAAATAATAATTTGGAAAACATAAAACAGAATTTGGGGAGAAAATTTCATAGGGTCCTAAAAATGTAATTTTTTCTTGTGTTAGATTATAGTTAAATTGTATAATTTTCATTCATTTATTAGACTTTATTAATACCAACATTTAATTTAACCATTAAAATGTTATCCAGAAAAAATTTATTGGAAAAAAAAATTAAATCCAGCAATACTAAAATGGATTTTATTTTTTCCCAAACTATGATTCCATATAGGTGGAAGATTTCAAACATTTTAATATTTTGATTTGATTTCGGCACACCCATTTTTAATTTGCCATGCAAATTTGTGTTCAGAACGATCTGAAAGTGGTTTAGTATAAGATGCTTAGTTTTAAACCTTAAATGTAAATGTTCCTGTGTTCAGGTGCCTCTGTTGCCCTGGCTGCCTCTGTTCAGTATCTTCGTCAACATCTATCTCATGATGCAGCTGGACATGGCCACCTGGTGCCGTTTCACCGTGTGGATGGCTGTCGGTGAGTACATCTGTTCATTTAGCTTCTGGCTGCGATAGCGTCCTATTTGCTTCCTTCATTTCAAACCACCCACTTCTTTTCTCATGTCCGTTCCCAGGCTTCGCAATCTACTTCGGCTACGGCATCCGGAACAGCACAGAGGCCATGAACAGCTCCCTTCGAAAATACGAGCCGGCCCTTCAGAACAAAAGCCCCATATATCTAGGCGGCGAGGAGAGTGAGGTGGAGGGCATTTCTCCCTGATAGGGAGAAAACGAATACGTATTTTCGTTGAAGTTACAGATTTGTTGTGAAAAACGTGGCTAATTTTTTGTAGAAACTGCCCCAAACATCTCAACTGCAAAAGGATTTTTTATCCTCTCGAAATGACCAGGTTCTTAAAAGAACCCTGAGTTTTCTGTTAGAGGCTGTCATGCAGCCTTGGCCCTGCTGTCTGTAAATGCTGGTTTGAATGTCCTGCGGCTGCTGCTGTAATCGCTAGTACTGTAATGAGAGACAATGAGCTGACTGTGTACAGGGTATTTAATTTTTGGGATCACAGCACATTGTTTGTGCGCTAAAGCCTTTGGGTCCAAAATGGTCTCCTTCCACCTCCTGGTTTTCCCGCATGAGGTTGTGAAGTACAACAGGGACCCCTAGTGTTCAGATTTTGAAAATGGCAGTACCGTTAAACAGTATTTGTGGTCATTGGTTACTGTTAGACAGAATAATTGAAGAATTGAAACTGACTGAAAAGCTTTTAGACATTTTAGCTTTTTTGCTAAAATCCCACGTGTATGAAAGTCCAAAGAGTGAATGGATAGAAAAACGGTTTTCTTTTCCAAGTATGATAGTGTTCTGTTAGCACTGTTGTATTTCGAGATAATGTTGTTATCGGCCAATGTGGTATAAAATGTGTGTGTGTGTGTGAGAGAGAGAGATATTTGAATGGGTTATAAAAGGTTGCGCCAGAGTCTGCTCCGTTTTACAAAATACTAAATTATTTTTTGGAAAAAAAAAAAAACTGTTTTATATTAACATGTATAGTTTACCCATCCAACTTCCTTAAACTTGATGATTTTATTTTAGCAAACAGACGTTTCTGGAAGGTTGCCTTCGTAACTATTGTTTCTGCCAAAACTACTTGCGCTACCATTCAAAAGTTTAGAGGTATACGTTTCTATTTATTTATTTATTTAGTATAGTACAATTTAATATTCTTATTTTGGAAGGAGGCCTTAAATTGAAAAGTGACACTAAAGACGTGCAGTATTACAAAATATTTCTATTTCAAATATTTGCAGTCAAAGAATCTTGAAATAAATTGAAATAATACAATTATATTAACTTTACAGTGTATTAAAATATTAAATGCACATATAATTTTCATAATTTTACTGTTTTTTTTTTTTAACAAATTAAGGTAGCCCTGATGAGCATGAGAGACTATGAATTTGGGATAATTAAAACAGAATTGCGGGGAAACAAACAAAACAATAATTTTTCTTAAACTTTTAATAAATTATGGAAATTAAAACAGAAAATGTGGAATTTGCAGGGGGAAAAACTATTTGGGGAAAAAACAAAACATTTCATAGGGTCCTAAAATGTTTTTTTTTTGTGTGTTTGTTTGTTTTTTTAACCTTTTAATAAATTATGGAAGTTGAGACCGAAAATGTAGAATTTGGGCAAAAATAAAACAGAATTTGTGGGTGAAAAAACTAAACAGATTTCATAGGGCTCTAAAAATATTTTTTTTTCTTAAGCTTTTAATAAATTCTAGAAATTAAAACAGAAAACATTGAATTTAAGAAAAATAAAACAATTTGTTGGTGAAAAAAAAAAAACAGAATTCATAGTGTCCTAAAAATGTACATTTTCTTAAACTTTTAATAAATTATGCAAATTAAAACAAAAACATTGAATTTAAGAAAAATAAAACATAATTTGTGGGTGAAAAAAAAACTATACAGATTTCATAGGACTCTAAAAATGTATTTTTTCTTAAACCTTTTAATAAATTATAGAAATTAAAACAGAAAACATGGAATTTGGGAAAAATATAACAGAATTTGTAGGTAAAAACACAAAACAGATTTCATAGGGTCCTAAAAAAGTCATTTTTCTTAAACTTTTACATTTTTACAATACATTTTGATTTAGACATGCTTTTTAATACTAAAATGTAATCATTGAAATGGTATCCAGACTAAATTACATGGTAAAACACTGAATTTGGCCTCCTATTTTCAAACATGTATAATATTCTAAATTGAATGAAAGACTATCATAAGCATTTATGAAAATCATATCAACTCCAAACTTTTGAGCGGTAGCGTATTTACGGTTATATCTGTACCAACTGGTAATTTAATAGTGACTCAAAAGATTCTGAAAGCTACTTGTATTGTTTGAAGGAAATAACCCATAATAATCTTTCATTTGTAACAGCATTCACTGTAACATTTGAGCAGAAACCTATGGTTACTATACTAACGTTGTCTGCAAAAATAACCAACTCATAACCAGGTCAAGGGTTAAACCTAAACTTGCCTGAAGACTGAAGAACTAAAGAAACAGGCTTTGAATGGCCTGTCTTTCATATCTGAAGGTGTAGATATTTGAGAAAAAAGTGTCACTATTTTTGACCAGATTATTATTATTATTATTATTATTATTATTTCTATTACTATTATTATTATTATTTTAGTTTCCATTGAAACTTTTTCTTGGCAGCTTGGCTGTTGAGCTCATGTCACCTATTTTTCTTGTTTATTGTAGAGATTTTGTAATGTAGTGGAATACTAGTTTACTGTTGCTCAATCAAACTTGTTGATTACGTTTTATACTATAATATGAATATTTAAGTATTTCAGGAAGCAGAGATTCAGCTCCTTAATGTAACCTAAGTGTGTTAAGATAATCTGAGAGCAACAGAAGCTTGTCTACAAGACAGAATAGAGTAGAAGTTGTTTAAAACCACTATTATTTTTAAACCCATTTTGTCTTTGCTATATATTAACAATATTACTTGATTAGAAGCATATTTTTGTATAGCTTTGCTATTATATTTGTTTCACTATCAGCTGAAAATGGTTTTGTTTACATGTACCAGACATGTAAAGTTTAGCATGTAAACGTGTCCGATGATGCATTGTTGTCTGATCCCAGGCATTTACAAAGTTTTGATTCAACATGGAGACGTACGTCTCCTGTAGATCCGTGCCTGAAGTTTTAAATGTACGTCAAAGATGGTTGGTAGATATCAGTACATACCAAGTCATATGCCTTTGAGATACACTTGTAGTGTTACATGTTTATCATTATATAAATATATATATTTTGTTTGTCTTTGGGTTTTTTAAACTGTAAATATTCACGCCATGTACAAAGAAAATGAGCTGTATTATAAAAATTCGTTTTTTTTTTTCTTTTTTTAAATAAAATGTTTCGCAAAACAACAGAAGCTGTTTGTTCTGGCTTTAAAGCAAAATACACAAGTAGGAAATCATTTGTTAGACACAATCTTTTGTGTCACACATTTTATTGATAGTTCATCTCATCTCTCACACAAGATCAATAAATACACAGTTAATAGTCATTTCAATCGGCTAAATGACATTGTATTAGTCTGTAAGTCAAAAAACGTACATCTCAGCAGCTACTAACCTCAAGTGACAGCCAACAGTTATGAAAGAGTGAACTTTATTAAGAAACAAACCGGAAAAATCAGGGACATGATTTGACAGTGATTTACAAATGGATATGTAGGTAAAGTCTCTGGAAAACTGTCTGTGGTGACATTATGACCCATTTTTTTTAATGAGGAAAAAGGCGGGAAACGCAAATGTGGCTCCCATAACTGAACGTTTTGTAGAAGGCTTACAGATGAGCTCCGATTTGAATGTAGCGATTTCAAATGCATTTTATTGAATAATTTAACATCCTGATGGGAAAAAAGACTACTCGCTTTCCCTATTATTGGTATGACCTTACTTTATAAAAATTAACCATGGTTTTACTACAAATAAATCCAAAAATCATGGTAACCACAAATTAACCATGATTTTGCTACACTAAGTATAGTTAACCCATGGTACAGTTGAGGTAAAAAGTTTGCATTTCCCTTTCAGAAGAGTTAAAATGAATTATTTTACCAAAACAAGAGGGATCATATAAAATGCACTTTATTGTTTATTTAATACTGACCTGAATATTTACATATAATCCACAAGAGAAAATATTAGTTACATTTCTATCTGGTAGTGACAAAAAAAATCCTTCAGGTCCCACAAATTCTTTGGTTTTCCAGCATTTTTTGTGTATTTGAACCCTTTCCAACAGTGACTATGATTTTAAGATCCATCTCTTGACAACTGAGGGACTCACTGTTGCTCCAGAAAGAAACACAATGCATTAAGGAGGCAAACTTTTTAAATTTGAAGGTCAGGGTAAATTGAATTTTTGTCTTCTGGGAAACATGTTAATATCTTCTGTAGCTTCTGAAGGGCAGTACTAATTAAAAAAAAAAAAATGATATTTAGGCGAAATAAGAAAAATGTATACATCTCCATTCTGTTCAAAAGTTTTCACCCCCCGGCTTTTAATGCACAGCTTTTTCTTCTGAAGCATCAGTGAGCGTTTGAACCTTCTGTAATAGCTGCATATGAGTCCCTTAGTTGTCCTAAGTGTGAAAAGATAGATCCCAAAATCATACAGTCATTGTTGGAAAGGGTTTAAATTCGCAAAATGCTGCAAAACCAAAGAATATGTGGCACCTAAAGGATTTTTCTGAAGAACAGCAGACTGTTCAGGACAAACAAGAGATTCATGAACAACTATCACTAAACGAAAAAAACCCAGCTGTGGATCATTCATGTAACACAGTATTAAGAATCACTTTTGAACCGGGTCATTTTTATAAATTCAACTATTATTTTCTCTTGTGGACTCTATGTAAACCTCTTTTATGTGAAATATCTTATTTAGGTCAGCACTAAATAAACAATAACATGCATGTTGCATGATCCCTCTTATTTTGGTAAAATAATTACCATTTTTACTGATTCTACAAAACTTTTGACCCCAGCTGCATTTGTAGTAAAACTGGTTATGCTAATGCTAATCAATACACAAAAAAACATGGTTACTACACTTTTACTACAATAAAACCATGGTTACTTTTCATATGGGTCTGCAGACAAAATGTCTCATGTTTTCCTCATCAGGCGATGAGGTTTGCCAATAAGGAACAGAATTTTTCCCCTACTGTTGAATTTTTGAATCAGAGATCCCAACATATACATCAACACTGACCTCCATTCAAAACATTGGGGTTGGTAAGATTTTTATGTCTTTGAATATTAAGTCTGTTATTCTCACCAAGGCTGCATTTACTTGATCAAAAACACAGTAATACCAAGAAATATTTTTACTGTTTGAAAGTTTTCTATTATATTTTAAAATGCATTCCTGTAATAGCAAAGTAGTCATTACTCCATTCTTCAGTATCTTATGGTGCTTCAGAAATCATTCTAATATGCTGATTTGGTGCTCAAGAAACATGTCTTATAATTATCAATGGAATAAACAGTTGTGCTGCTTAATATCGTTGAGGATTATCCATATATTACCACATATTATCAACAGATTAACCATATATGTGACCCTGGACCACAAAAGCAGCCATAAGTAGCATGGTTATATTTGTAGCAATATGCAACAATACATTGTATGGGTCAAAATAATCGATTTTTTTAAGTAAAGGTCATGTTCCATGAAGATATTTTGTAAATTTCCTACTGCAAATGTTACGATTAGTAATATGCTAAGAATTTCATTTGGACAACTTTAAAGGCGATTTTCTCAATATTTAGATTTTTTTGCACCCTCAGATTACAGATTTTCAAATAGTTGTATCTTGGCCAAATATTATCCTTTCTTAACCAACCATACATCAATGGAAAGTTTATTTATTCAGTAAATTAAGATGTATAAATCTCAATATTAAACAAAAATGACCCTTATGACTGGTTTTGTGGTCCAGGGTCACATATATTTAAACTGTAATATTACTGATGTCTTTACTATCACCTTTGATTAGTTTAATGCATCCTTGCGGAATAAAACTAGGAATTTCGTTCAAAAAGGAATTTCAGGAAATTATTTTTAATGAGTATCTTTAGCGAACACATTAGGGGCTATTTAGTCCAGTGGGACATTTGGATTGGTGTGGTCCTCCTGTACATGCTCTCAAATGGTCCATCATTTCTTTTGGTGTAAACTTTGTATCAGTCTTTGCTCCAAAGAATCAGTTTCTGAATTTGTTCCCACGACTCAGTTCTCCATGTTCCATCCTGCCAGATTAACCAACAAGACGTGCTAAAGCTCCAGGAAATTCACATTTGCTGATATTAAGGTCGTTACTTGAATCTGAACTTTATTTGAAGTAACTATGAAAGCAGGAAACATTGATCGAGGGGACGAGAGTATTTGTGGGTTGTCAAGCTAAGAGAGAACGACAGCACTGGTTTTGCAGTGAAGGAGCATGATACAGAAGTCACTTGATCAACAGAGGCAGCGGCGGTCGCTCTTGGTCACCTCCTCGGATGAATGCACCACGTTGGGCACGAAACCGCTCTTAACGCCCTCCCAGCCCTCCTGGATGGTGATGTCACCACTTTTGACCAGCTCGTAGATGTCGCGCGTCAGCTCCGTGAAGGCCCTCTCGACATTTATGGCGTCGCGGGCCGAGGTTTCCACGTAGCGCATGCCGTAAGCGGCTGCCAGTTTCTCGGCCTCTTGCTGGCTCACCTGCCGCTGCTGCTCCAGGTCACATTTGTGGCCGACCAGTAAGAAGACAATGCTGTGCGGCTGTACGTGACTGCGTGCTTCCTCCAGCCACTCGTGGACATTCTGGAAGGAGCGACGGTTGGTGATGTCGAAAAGCAAAAGGCCACCCACTGAATTACGATAATAAGCCCTTGTGATAGATCTAGATCACATACAGAGAAGAAGAGCAGACGGTATCAGACAGGTGGTGGAACACGTTGCATATTACATCATATAACTGAACGGCTGTGGATAAGCAGTATTTTTTATTCAATATGATCATTTGTTTTTTAATTATAATAAAGCAGCCTGCAAATACTTGATGGTATTTAGTGCTGATAGCCTGTATGAAAGTTGTTACCAGAAATCCCAGAAATTAGCGACCAGTTTTAAAATAGTACATGAAATCGATGTGATGTAGACTAATATGATTTTTTTTTTGTCAATATAATTTAAAAATACATAAAAATGCAATTAATTTGTACACTGTAGATGCCAGTTTCAACATAAAACTTAAGTTCAGCAGCTGCCTTAAAATTTTAAGTTAAATCAACTTAAAACTACAAGTCATTTCAACTCAATACAATAAATTGTTTAATTTTTTTCTTTTAAGTTGTTTGAACTTGAGTTTAAATGACTTGTAGTTTTTAATTTGAAACTGGTGAAAACTTTCTACAGCTTAATGCCACACCTCTTCTATCATGAGCATGTTTTTCATTTTCATTCGTCAAAGTCAAAAATATCTGTCTGTAAAACCAACAGTGAAATGAACTAAATGAGTTGTTTTCACTCAAATAATAATGAACGTTCATTGGACTCAAGTTTTGTAAACTCAAAATGTCATTGTAGTAACTTGAACTTGAATGATTGAGTTTTCTAGTTCCCATCATGCTTTGCATCAGACAATATGGAAAATAAATGTTGAAATTAAGTGTTATTTTGTGTGTTTTTGCACAAGATTAACATAGGGAGATATAAGTTAGTACTTAAATGTTGTGTTATGTTAGGATTTACATAGGTTTCTGTCATGTTGGTTTTGTAGAGTTACCGTTGTGGTAAAGAGTAGAGCCTGTGGTTAGGTTGAGGATGGACAGCAAAATTTGAAGACTGCATATACTGCATGTTTTTTGACAATTTAAATGCAAGTATATATTGAGAGTCTTTCTGATAACCACTTTAGCATGTGCTGATGTGTTATAACTAACTAGTATTTAGCTATAATGGTTTGAATGACTGTGACTTATGGAAGCAGGTTGTATATATTATTGTTATGATTAGTGGGGTAGGACCATGGAAGCAAGGCTGGGATTGGCTATTAAACTCTGTTAACTTAAAAAATTGAGTTTGATTACTCAAATGTTCTCAAAACCAAGTTAAGTGAACACAATCATTTAAGTACACTAAATAAGCACCAGGTTTGGTGAACTGAATGATTTAAGTAGAGTCTACAAAACTGCCAAGTTGAATAAACTTAAATATGTAAGTTTTGTGATACCCCGTTACTCAATTAATTATCAATTAATAAATCAATTTAGTTCAGTCAACTTATTAGGGTTTCCAGTGAAAAAATCTAATGAATCTACATTTACAATTGAAGAAATGTATCAAGTTATGCACACAGTGAGTGGATAATCATATTTGTCCATTGAGACCAGATCTAGTATAGGAATTTTAACAACTCAAACAGGAAATTTTATTGAATAATTAGATTTAAGACAAAAAAAGGTGAAAGTTTAAAGTCATAAAAAATAAAATAAAAAGTATTTTTTTAAGGCAAATGTATCCTCTTTTGTGTATATAGTTACAATAAATGTTTAAAGCATAAGCTTACATATAAATTTGCACTAAGCTAGACAAAATACTCAACCCAGTCATTTCAACTCACTACAATAAATTGAGTTAAATAAATGTTAGTAAGTGCAAAACTGCAATGGTTATTGAATCACAAAAAAAGACTGCATTATAGTTACAGCTTCTATTATTTCATAATTGATAACATTATTGCTTGTTAACATTATTTGTAAAGTAATTTTTTTCTGTCAATATATTCAAATGTTTTTTTTTTTTTTGTATTTAATGTCTGATGTTGCATGTGCCAGCCCCGCCATTCTGATATCAAAAACCTGATGAGTCTACATTTGCAAGTGAAGAAACTTATCCCGTTTTGCACACAATGAGTGGATTATATTCTTCTACTGAGACCAGATCAAACAGTACATTTCATTGAACAATTATGTTTAAGATAAGAAAAAAAGTCCAGTTTGAAGTCATAAAAATATCCTGATTTGGAAAAAGTTAATTTATGAGGCAAATGTATCATCCTTGTATCTTCTTTTGTGTATATAGCCACAATAAATGTGTAATAGGAAGCATAAGCTTACATATGGATTTGGTACTAAGCTAGAAAATATTTTACTGAGTAAACTAATGATTTTTTGAAGTTGTAATGTGTGAATTGCCGTTTCTTTGTAATTACAACCAAACTAAAATTTATTTATTAATTTATACAGACACCTTCAATATTTCCCACATTATCACAGTTTAGAAAATGGTAATAAAATATGACAAGAACTCTGAGTTAAACTGTGTCAGAACAGATTCATCTTGATAATCATAAATGAATTACATTTATGATTCTGAATACGTTTTTACCAAAATGTATTCAGATACCTTCAACATTTCTCACATTATCACAGTTTATTTGCTATAGTTTAGAAAATGGTAATAAAATATGACAAGAGCTGTTAAACTGTGTCAGATCAAAGTGTCAAATCAATATTTTGGTTCCACATTTTCATCAGTTTTTACTGGTAGTCCACTGTATGAAGAATTTCTGGGTATATTATGTGATAGTTTACTTTATTTTGCTATCCTCACTTACATAAATGAACTAGAGTGTCCTGCACTCACTACTAAAAAATATCAAAAATTATATCTGGTGTCCAAATAATTTTTCTTCTGGCTGTATTTGTAAAATTTACTAGCAATTTCTGAGCAAAAGTTTTTTTTCCCAGTGTTTTTTCAGCAATTATTGTTGAATTACAAAAAAACTGTATCATGGTTACAGCTACTATTATTTTCTTTTATCATCACTATCATAATTGATATATCTTTATTCATTAGCATTATTGGTAATATAGTAATATATTGGAAATAAGTAATATTTCTTCTGTCAATGTATTAAAATGTTATTTTATATGTATGTAATGTCTGATATTGCATGTACCAGCCCCTTTTAAAGAAATTTTTATTACAACCAGAAATTTTGATTTTGAATTAGTGTCCGGTTCTGAATAGTATATGAAACCTATGTAATTTAGAGACTAATATCATGCTCATTTTTAAATATAAAAAATCCAATTCATTTGTAATAACGCACCTCTTATATCTTATATCATCATTTCTGAGGTAAAATTCATTCTGGATATTTTTGGAGGGAGTCAAAGTCAAAAATATCAGTCCTGATATTAAAACTCTGATGAAGCTTCATTAACAAATTAAGAAATGTATCAAGTTAAGCACACAGTGAGTGGATGACACTTAAAAATACATATGCTATTACAGGACACATAAAAATATCCAGATTCAGATTAAATTTGTAAGGCAAATGTAATCCTCTTTTGTGTATATAATGACAATAAATGTGTAATAAGAAGCATGATTTGTACTTTACTGAGTAAACTGTAAAAAAAATTTTTTTAAAGTTGTAAATAAAGATTATAGGAGTTTTTCTACTTCATAAGTGTGAGTTTAATTCAATGTGTGACTGTAATAATTGTAATTATTTGTGAAATTTACTAGCAATTTTGGAGCAAAAGTTTTTTTCAGTTTTAATAAGTGCAAAACTGCAATGGTTATTGAATCGCAAAAAGACTGCATTTTTTTATCATCATTATCATAATTTATATTTTTGCTGCTTATTATTATTATTATTATTATTATTTTAATTGGTAAAGTAATATTTCTTCTGTCAATGTATTCAAATGTTATTTTATTTGTATTTAATGTCTGAAACTGCATGTACCATTCTCTTACAAAGAACATTTTAAATCAAATCAATAAAACCTAAATATATGTGACCCTGGACAATTTTTTCGAAATTAATTTTCATACATCCCCTGAAAGCTGAACAAGCTGAAAGCTGTTACAATAGGGCAATATTTGGCTGAGATACAACTATTTGTAAATCTGGAATCTGAGGATGCAAAAAAATCTAAATATTGAGAGAATTGCCTTTAAAGTAAAATTTTTTTACATATTTATGGTAGGAAATTTACTAAATATCTTCATGGAACATGATCCTCAATTAATATCCTAATGATTTTTGGCATAAAAGAAAAATGGATAATTGCTACTTGCTACAAATATACCCTATATATATATATATATATATATATATATATATATATATATGCTACTTGTGACTGGTTTTGTGGTCCAGGGTCACATATACATATATAAGGCCATTCTAACATTTTTGAGGTTTTAAATTAAAAAAAATATATTAAATCCTCTTTCTTCAGTACAATAACATCATTGGTCAATTGTGTTGATGTATTTCTTGATAAAACAGTAAGTATAAAATAGCTTGCACCTTTTAAAAAATACCCATCAGGTTCAGTAAGCTAGCTGGTGGCAGGGGGGAGAGACTTTCTTATTTTAGAAAGCATTTGACTGGTCAAAAATCGTTGTAGCACATAACGAGGCATGAATAATATTGCTTTGTTTTCCTGGAAGGGAAATCCTGTACATTTGAAATGCATTTATCTACAAAAAATGAATTTTGTCAGTGTTTAGGTGTACACAGATAGCCTCAGAGTTAACATATAGAGTAATAGCCACAAATCTCCTATTTTGAATTGTTTAAACGTCAAACCATTAGACAGTCCTTGTAGTTGCGATAGCTACTTGTAAATGTCATCAAATACCACCAGACGTACCTGAATCTCTCCTGGCCTGCCGTGTCCCAGATCTGAAGCTTGATCCGTTTGCCTGGTTCAATCTCTACCAGACGGGAGAAGAAGTCTACGCCAACAGTAGGATCAGACACCTGTGCAAAACGTCCTTCTGTGAAGCGTCTGATCAAACAAGACTTCCCCACCGTCGAGTCGCCAATGACAATCAGCCGGAACTGGTACAGCCATATAGCTTCCATATCTTATTTGATCTGTCAACAAATAACAGTGTTTTGTCAGTTTAAAAAGCGAAAAACTTTTTTGGTAACACTTCACAATAAGGTTCCATTATTTAATGTTAGTTAATGTATTAACTAAGATGAATAAACAATGAGCTATACATTTATTACAATATTTATTAATCTTTGGTAATGCTAGTTAATGAAAATACAGTCATTCATTGTTAGTTCATGTTAAGTCACAGGGCATTAATGTTAATAAGCACAGTTTTTTATTTTAATAACGCATTAATAAATAATGAAACATTTACTAAGATTAATAAATTCTGTAAGAGTACTGTTCATGGTAACCACAGTAGTTAACTAATGAACCGTACTGTAAAGTGTCACCACATTTTCTAACAAAGCAAACCTAACATGTGCTTTATTAGAGGAATTGTTTACCTAAAAATGAATCCCTGTATTGAATTTTCCTTTTTGTGTTTTATTCAAAAGACATTATTATTATGACCTTATTATTATGAAAGTCATTTTTAAGAATCATGTAGATGAGTATTAGAATAGACTATCAGATGAGCCTCGTTCTTTAAATGGACGACTATCATTCAAATGTGTTATGTATAATTACCTTATTCCATATATTATGTGAGACCCTTCATTTTGTATGGCAGTTCAAACTGCTATACATTTATAGCCTACACTGGAATGATTGTCGTCAGAATGGCCAAAATGTATAAATAAAATAATTTTAGACCAGGCCTAAGTGTATCTCAGTGGTTGTATGAGTATCAAATCTGTATTTTATGTTAAAACATAATTTAGTTTTTAGAATTTGCTAATTAACTATACACTATTTATCACGACCTTTAGTAGCCTATTCAAACGATTATGAATTTTAAAACAACATCGTGTCTTTTGATATAGCCTAGGCTACGAGTTCCTAAAGCTAGCTAAAGCATAGTACATGCTTGCAGGCCTAGCATCGCACTTGTTTAGACAAATCGCTCTATGAACACATATTATTGTATATTTCGTGTAATTATTACCTTGGTTATGCTGCTCAGTGTCTGAGGATGGCAAGCCCCATATTCTTCGCTGTCTTTCAGTCAGAAAGCGTAAAATACCGTGACGTTCCCAGGCAAGGCATCCAAGCACACCCGAATGTTTTTGAGGATAAATGTGCAACTAGTCCCGCTTTGAATATGCACTAAATGACCGAACGAATGAGCATAGTCGACTGGGGCGTTTGCATTAAGACCTATTACTTTCAGAATGTCCACAAATTCTTTGTAAATTCATACTGTCAGTCTAATGATTAGGGATAAAGAGGTGTTTGTGAAAATGTGCTGATGAAATGGCAGTATCATCAGCATCATATAGCCTGACTCATCCCTCATCAGTACCATTACCGTAGTAACTGACAGAGCAACGCACTGCCGGCAATGTCACAAATCTCTTCTCTCATTCTGCAATTCCAGGAGGCGTTATACTATCAACTACAATTGAGCTTAACCACTGATGCTTTTTTCAAAATAATTAATATGCCATCTCTCATCACCACCCTCATCCTCATTTTCATTTTGAGCATTTTAATTAAATAATTAATAACTCAAAATATTATTTTTTATATACACTACCAGTCAAAAGTTTTTAATGTTTTCAAAGAAGTCCCTTCTGCTCAAAAACAGTAAAATTTTAAAATATTTGTACTATTTAAAATAGTTCTCTATTTGAATATATTTTAAAATGTCATTTTTCCTGTGATCGAAGCTACATTTTCAGCATCATTACTTCAGTTTTCAGTGTCACATGATCCTTCAGAAATCACTCTAATATGCTGATTTGTTGTTCAAGAAACTTTTATTATTATTATTATTATTATTATCAATATTTAAAATAGTTGACTACCTTTTTTAGGATTCTTTGGTAAATAGAGAGAACCAAAGATCAGCATCTGAAATAAAAAGCTTTTGTAACATTATGCACTATACCATTCACAGGCTTGGAGTCAGTTTTTGAAAAAGAAATGATAGAAATTAATACTTTTATTTAGCAAGGATGCTTTAAATTGATCAAAAATGATTATAAAGACATTTGTATTGTTACAAAAGATTTCTATTTCAGATAAATGCTGTTCTTCTGAACTTTCTATTCATCAAAGAAACCTGAAAAAAATCTGAAAATTTCTGTTTTCAACAAAATAATAATAAGAAATGTTTTTGAGCAGGAAACCAGAATATTAGAATGATTTCTGAAAGATCATGTGACTGGAGTAATGATGCTAAAAATTCAGCTTTGAAATCACAGGAGAAATTACATTTTAAATATTCAAAAAGAACAACAATTATTTTAAATAGTACAAAATATTTCAAAATCGTACTGTTTTTACTGTATACTTGGCGAACAGACTTCTGTAAAAAAAACAACAACAACAACATTCAAAAACCTTTGAATGGTAATGTAGAAACAAATAATAATAATAATAAATAAATAAATGTGACCCTGGATCACAAAACCAGTCATAAGTAGCATTGGGTATATCTGTAGCAATAGCCAACAATTCTTTTATGCTTGAAAATCATTAGGATTTTAAATAAAGATCATGTTCCATAAAATATTTTGTAAATTTCCTTTTGTAAATATATCAAACCATCATTTTTGATTAGTGATATGCATTGATAAAAACTTCATATGGACAACTTCAAAGGCAGTTTTCTCAATATTTTGATTTTTTGGCATCCTCAGATTCCAGATTTTCAAATAGTTGTTTTTAAATATTGTCCTATCCTAACAAACCATACATAAGTAGAAAGCTTATTTATTCCTACATGACTGGTTTTGTGCTCCAGGGTCTCAAATAATAAATAAAAATTCAGCTGTTTTAAGTACTGAAATAAAACTCAATTAATTTTTAAATGCCACAAAACTCTCTATTTGTGTAAATACAGCTTACATTTAATCAAAATATTATTGTTTAACAATTTAATCAAAATATTATTGTTTATTGTTTGGGGTCAACCAAATAAAATAAAATGTAAATACACCCATGTTTTGCAATTTTATGGATACATTAGGAAGTGCTGCAAACCCCACTTTTGCTGATATTAAATAGTTTTAAAAAATGTTTAATGTATAAAAGTACGTTAGGCTTATCTTCAAGATAACATAAAGTTATCTTCATTTTTTTTTTTTTTTTTTACAAATGCTACAAATGTACCAAATATTGTCTTATAACAAATGTTTTTTTCTTTAACGTGGAAGTAAACCTATGCGTGAGACTTCCAATTCATTATCCCTATAGGATAATAACAAGAAAAATAACAACGTTCAGTAAACGGTAAAACTGTTTTGTATTGCAAACCAGTGTGTTCATAATTAAGATAACACATTAAAATAATATGGTGAGACACAACAATTTGAAATATCAAGCTGCAAAACGAGCTGTTTTGTACAGCTAAAAATATCTGGACGCCCATGAGACCGGAAGCCAGATCTATAAAATTTACAAATGACCGCACCCACCTTGAAGAAAAAGATGGATATATTTATTTCAGACGGGGCGTGGCTATGACGCAACGTGAGATAATGGGCGTGGCGTGCTTTGAGTTCCATCATTCATCACTTCGGTACTTGACAGTAACTTAGGTGACGAAGCAGAGCTCATCCCTGGCTTTTCCCATCTGTGTTCTTTGGAGAAAATACTTTAAAAGACATTTTTATTCATGTTTTTTATTTTTAAATACGTCCATTTTGTTTCTCACGTGGAACTAATGGGAAGGCAAAGCGTAACAGTCAGTGCTTGTATTTAGTAAGGAGGACGAGCACAAATTAACATGACAGCGGTTTGACCTAACTTTGAGCATTATATAAACCTTTTAAGACCGCGTGCCTCTTACAAACTGTCTAATCCTACAACAATGATCAATGGATAAGCTGTGATACATAAGATCACTCATGTGCTACAAACTGTACAAAAGTAGGTCACTGCGTTTATGATCAGTAGTGTTTATTTGCTGTTTTTTTAAGTCATCATGCAGAAAGAACATTTGTTCAAAGTTCTGGTCATCGGAGACCTCGGAGTTGGAAAAACGTCAATAATCAAACGATACGTCCATCAGATATTTTCTCAACATTATCGCGCAACTATTGGAGTGGATTTTGCTCTTAAAGTCCTGCATTGGGACAGTCAGACGGTGGTCCGACTGCAGTTATGGGACATAGCAGGTACGTTTTAATATTTACTTTATATGTTAAACATTTTATTTGCTTTACAAGATGCTATATTCACATTATTTAGGGTGCTAGTTAAAAGCTAATTCAGTAACAAGATATATTCGACAATAGTTGTATAGTGTTGGTGGTTCATATCATAAGATAAATCATCATTAGTATGGTACTGCCTCGCTGAAATCTCTTCCCGCTGAGTTTCCTTGTGTGAATGTGAAGGAATGTGTCTTGTGTTAATCTCAGCTGGTCTCATGCTTGTGCTAAAGTCACATGAGAGTTTGAGGTAAAGTCCATAAACACACACACAGAGACAGTGTAGAACAACACAGTGTTATAGTAGGATTTATAGTTAGGAATAACACAGATGAGGATTAAAAACATGAATCTATTTATGTCTGACTGATGTTTAACCTCCAGTTTGCCATCCCACGTTCGTCATAGGACAGGAGCGCTATGGGAACATGACACGGGTTTACTATCGGGAGGCCGTGGGAGCCCTCATAGTGTTTGACGTGACCAGAGCCTCCACATTTGATGCAGTGCTGAAATGGAAAGACGACCTGGACTTAAAGGTCACTCTCAGCAATGGCAAACCTGTCCCGGCTGTGCTTCTAGCCAACAAGTCTGACCAGTCACGTGAAGGTCTGCGCTCCCAGATTCCAAAGCTTGATACATTCTGCAAAGAGAATGGATTTGTGGGCTGGTTTGAGACCTCGGCAAAGGTGAGGGGTTTATTTTGTGACCCTGAGCTGGGTAGTAACTGAGCGTACTATATGAACTACTTAGTAGTTAATGGATGTTCATGATCAATCATTGGTCCTGCTCTGTTTTCACAGATGTCAGGATCTGTGTATGTGTAGCTGTGTTTGCATTTAACACAAATACATCAAAAATGCATTGTGCTCATTAGCAGAAAGGCCTTTGTTTACCATCTACAGTCCCATCTTAATGAGTTACACAGTTTTGTTTGAGGTTATAAAGTTGTTCCTGGGGAAAAAATGGCATGGCACCCTACTGTCTGATGGCCCTTTGGATGACCTTTGCCACTTTTTGACTGTATGATTTTTATATACTTTCTGTTTTAGCTTTTAATACAATTTAAAATTTCACCAGGCAGTTTACAGCTCCCTTTATATATTTTGAACCATAATCTGGCGTGGCGTTGCATTAAATCTTACTCTATACAACTGTTGCATTCATACTTGGGTAAATGTCACATGATCTGAGCTGTATAGACAGTGCTTTCTTTACGTGGACATGGGCAAAAAAAATTTGCTTGTACTATATATTAAATTTATGTCACAGAATGCCTGTAATGATGTGTGAATGTTATAGTATTATATGAGTGGCATTAGAATAATATTTGACATTCAGTTGGGAATATGTGTGATAAAGTTATTATAAATGATATACAAATGTACAAGTACTTAATACTTTTATTCAGCAAAATTGCATTAAAATAATCAAAAGTGAAAGTAAAGACATAATCTTTTAAAAATATATATTTTAATAAATTATGTTCTATTAAATATTATTAATTATTAAATATTACTGATAATCATAAGAAATGTTTCTTGAGCACCAGAACAGCCTGTAGAATGATTTGTAATATTAATATTAGAATTATGAATATTAGAATGATTTCTGAAGACTTGTGTAATGTCTGCTGAAAATTCAGATGTGCCAAAATACAAGGAGCAAAATAATTATTTTTAACATATCAGAAAAAAATCAGTAGTAATAATAATTTACAATATTATACTTTTTACTGTTTTTGATCTAATAAATATAGCCTTGGTGAACATAAAAAAAAGTAGATGTTCATATTCTTAATGCTTAATGTTCGAAACAATTAAACATTAAGCATGAAACAAGTTTAAAAAGTAATAATATTTTACAATATTACAGTTTTACTGTATTTTTGATCAAATGAACATAGTCTGGGTGAGCATAAGATACTTTACTGCTCATATTCTTGATGTTTAATGTTCAAAAACATTCAGAAGTCTTACTGAATTCAAACTTTTCAGTGGTGGCTGTAATATACGGTAATGCTTTGTAATCTTATTGACACCCATATTCTTTGTGTTACATTTTACGCCTTCTGAAGGAGAACACAAACATTGAAGCGGCAGCTAAATGTCTGGTGGAGCACATTTTAGCCCATGAGGAGAACATCGCCAACAGCACAGACCCAGATGTGGTGGCCCTCCCCGGGTACAACAACAACACCAAAGAACGGGTCCGATCCAGATGCACGACGTGTTCCAAATTTTGAATACAGGAGGATGGAAGAAATTATAATACAGTGGTGGCCAAAATGATGAACACTAGTATTACTAGTATGAACACTAGTATTTTCACCAGTTAAAAAATGGTTTGAAGCCAGCTATTTCTATCTTTTTCTGTAGTGTGTCAGTAGAAAATATCAGTTTACCAATTTCCAAACATATTTCATATTGCCTTTGTAATAATCCAGCGAGATTTTTGTTTGTGGAAGGAGTCTGATGAAAGCCAGTGCTCCACGCAGAGACATGAAGAAACAGAACAAACTGAGACAGACTAAACCCAGATGCTTCAAGAGACCAACCTGCAAAAAAATATACGCAAGTGCACCTAGGGCAAAAGCTGCTTTAAAAAAAAAGGATGCTTGCACCAAATGTTGTTGAATGTTGTTAATAGAAATTAATTGATAAAGAAAATCAGTTTATGACATTTCTTTTTGACAGCAATGTAATTTTACAGCATTTTCACACGTGCCTAACACTTTTAACAGTGCTATAGCTTTGCACATAGGTTTCTTGAAGTATCTTGGAGACATTGCCAGTTATTCTGCATTTAGTTTGTCATTCAAGACGGACTGGATCATGATGAGATCACATCTCTGTGTGGAGCACTGGCTGTTGTCAGACTCCTTGTGCAAACTAAAATCTCACTGGATTATTACAATTAATGGCAAAATGAATGTTTGGAAATGTAAACTGATATTTCCAACTAACAGCAAAAGACAGAAAAACATTTTTAGTATTAAAATACTAGCTTTCTAATAATTTTGACCACAATTGTATGTAGCAGTTAAAGGGGACTCAAACCCAAAACAATGAGATTGATCTTCAACACACAAGAAATGCAACAAAATGGCAGGGACCATAAAGAAGGATTGTGCTGATTATATGTAGCGTGAAATCTCACATTATTAGATACACTGTGTTGGTGCCGCTTCAATTTTGAAGGATTTCACATGTCAGTGTTAAGTTTACAGATGAATGCTATGCAATTTGGTACCAGGTATTTAATGACACAAGTCACTCACATATGCATTTCTTGCTATTTTGTGTTTGGACTCTTAGCTTGTGATATTTATTAAAAGCGGTCTCTGATTTAGATTCATGTGCATACAAAATGCCTTAATACTACACTATCTAGTAATGTTCTTGCATTAAAAAAATAAACCATGCAGTATTTTTCCTCCATGTAAGCTCTTGAATATGTTATTGTAGTCCTGCGCAATTCAGGGTTGTGCAATGAAAGAAGCATTAAAGACTCTGAAATGGCCGTCTGATGCATTCTTATGTATGTACAGAGGGGGTTTAAAGCAGTGCGGAAATTCCACCTTAAGGTGCCCACCCCAGATATTCTGACACAGGCCAATCGCCCCCCTCTCCAGTCACCTGATTCTGATACTGCCATTTTGCGCGGAGCGTCCGACTGTTAACTATAGGAAACTGGAATTGTTGCTTCATCAAAGATGTCATCGACGAGATGCTGAATTTTCACATTTAGGAGCACTGCTGTAACGGTTCGCCTGGGATAACATCCACATAGCGTTTCGTATTCTCAATAGCGCATGCATTTATATAACGCGTAAGGGCGCTGAAGGAATTTGGAAAATGATGCTCGGTATCAAATTCCGTGATGCACCGACTCCGCGCATGCAATGAAGCAGGGCGAGATTCTCCGCGGTTAGACGTCGATAAATCTCCGATTTTCATTTACGTTCGCCGAGATCGTGGTTAGCTTCGTTTCAAACAGCAATTACATGGTTAACCGGCAACACCGGAGGCTAGCGAGTAACATAGTGTCCTTTTTGCAAGTGCTGAACGGGTAGGCCGATTTAAATAACGATCTGTCATTAAACTGTCATCGTTTCAGCTCTCGGTGATTGTCGTTATCTGAATGTCAGAGCATCCTCGCCCGTGTCCGGTTCGTATCAGGGTAGCGCTCTCCGCAAGACCGACTAAGCCCACGGAGCGGGCTCCCACACACCCCTGCAGTAAATAGATCGGTTTGAGAGACGATTTATTGAAAATCGTAATATGTCGGGACAGTCCATCACGGACCGGATCGCCGCGGCTCAGCACAGCATGACCGGATCTGCCATCAGCAAAGCCGTGTGCAAGGCCACGACGCACGAAGTCAGCGCGCCCAAGAAGAAGCACCTTGATTGTAGGTTAACGCAGAAAAAAACGCTGCGAAATGTCACCCGTTGTGTTCTGCACTCTGTCATAGACATTCACTCTTTGCAGGCTGCTCTTTCGCTGCTATTTACAACCATTCAAATTATTACAGTAGATGATGATGATGATGATGATGATGATTTCTGGACAGCCATTATAGAGTTCATTTCATCAATTAACTGAAGGTCACCGTGGCACGTTCACAGTCCCGTACGGACGTTATGCAAATTACAATGCGTGATTGACACACTGACCAATTTGCATACGACAGGAACCTCTTAACCATTTCATATGACGTGGTTTATTTATTTATTCGAAATACATTCTAATCATTTCTGATTCTATGCATGCCACATTGGAGATATCATAATATATGAACTAGATGTGAACAACGTGTACAGATTTGATTCCTATAGGAAACATGCAATGTCAAGGGCATAGCGTGGTGAACACTAGCTTGCGTACACAATTGCACAGCTGCTCGTGATTTGTACCTTAATTCTTGTGTTTTTTTATGTTGGTGTTGCTGTTTGTATTTCTCCATTGTTGACTCACTGAAGGTGACAGTATAATGCAGTGTTTGTAGCTTAGGTGTTTCACCTTAACCGTAATCTGGTTTATGTGAACATATATGCTGCCTTCATTGCATTTGTTAAATGAGGCATTTGTCTTTTGTTTATTAAATATAGCTAATGTAAAAAAAAAAAAATTATAGATTCGTAAATCGAAATACCATCACTGTCTTGGCAAGGTGATCGGGGTGACCGATATTTGTGACCCTGGACCACAAAACCAGTCATAAGTGTAAATTTTCAAAATTGAGATTTATACATCATCTGAAAGCTGAATAAATAAGCTTTCCATTGATCCATTGATGTATGGTTTGTTCGTATCGGACAACCTGGAATGTGAGGGTGCAAAAAAATCTAAATACGCCTTTGAAGTTGTCCAAATGAAGTTCTTAGCAATGCATGTTACTAAACAAAAATTAACTTTTAATACATTAACAGTAGGAAATTTACAAAATATCTTCACAGAACATGATCTTTACTTAATATCCTAATGATTTTTGGCATAAAAGAAAAATTAATCATTTTGATCCACACAATGTATTTTTGTCTATTGCTTACAGTGGTCCAGGGTCACATTTGTATTTGCCGTTCTGTTTTTTTGAGAATCCTTTCCACCTTTTTATGTCAGTATGAAGGTGCTGTGAAGGTGCACCATCCTTTACATGTCAAAATGAGTTTTTCCTCAATTCGCTAATAATAACTAAGCGTAGCTGATTAATGAAGCGGGTTATCAATTAAACTGTCAGTTAATGAGTCCGGAGCAGATGTCCTGTGGGGGACATAAAGAAAGCAGCCTGCAGATCTAATAAACTTCCAGGCTCATTCAAAGTAATAAAGGTAGCAGGTGTTCTCTGAATATGTGCTAGCATTCACTGACACAGGTTCTATTATCAGTTAATTAGGGGGAAATCAAGTGTAACTTTTGAGTAACCGCTATTCAAGCAATGTCATGTTAGATAGCAAGCCAGGATTGTTCTGTAACGGCGAAACAGCACATTTCTGGCAGTTTGCTTTAATATAATTATGAACCACTGAAGTAAACAATAGATAAATATTTTGGGTATGCAGAGAATGTCGTTAGAATTAATATTTGCTGGTTGATTTGCACTAAGCTATGGAATGACATCTAGACATTTTACTGACTGAAAGACAACATATTTATTTTGACATCATATTTATAACATCGTTTGATGTTAGTTCACCCATGGACTGTTTTAACTTATGTTCTTTCTGGGCCTTGAATATGGTAGTACCCTTGCCATCTATGGAGGGTAAGAGAGCTTAGATTAGATTTAATCAAAAATATCTTTGTATTCCGAAGACAAACAAAGGTCTTACAGGTTTAGAACAACATGAGGGTGAGTAATTAATGACAGAATTTTTATTTTTGGGGTTAACTAACCATTTAAAAGCCTATTTAGTCCTTCCTAACCACTCCCATTCTTCTGGGAATGCTTTGATGTTGGAATATGGATGCAGGGGTTCAGTCCTATTCACATCTCTGGCTTCTAGTCCGCTTTCTGATTCAGGTGTTCAGAGGAGCTCAGGTCTGGGCTTTGTGCAGGCTATTCACCAGACTTACTCATAAATCATTTATTTATGGACTTCTCATTTACGGACCCCCAAAGGGGCTACACTCGCTCCTACTTAAACGTTTAAGTAAATTGAATGACTATTTTCTTAATTGTATGCTCCCTTTAGTAATGGGTGTAGCTGAAATAGTTAACCTGTTCATTCTTAGTGGCTGTTCTTACTTTTTTGACCATTTCATTTTTCAAATGCATAAAAGATTAATTTCTCTTTCATTACTGTTCAAGTCACCTTTATTTCTATAGTGCTTTATACAATACAGATTAGTGGATAGATACATTAGTGGAAATTGAGATTTATACATCATCTAAAAGCATAATTTGAATAAATAAGCTTTTCATCCAGACAATATTTGGACGAGATAAAAGTATTTGAAAATCTGTAATCTGAGGGTGCAAAACAAAAATTAAATATTGAGAAAATCGCCTTTAAAGTTGTTCAAATGAAGTTCTTAGCAATGCATTTTACTATTAAAAATGACATTATTATATATTTATGGTAGAACATGTACAAAATATCTTCATAGAACATTATCTTTAACCTAATATCATAATGATCTTTGGCACAAAAGAAAATTCGATAATTTTGACCCATACAATGTATTGTTGGCTATTGCTTAAGACTGGTTTTGTGTTCCAGGGTTACAAATAGTGTGTCAATAATGCAAGAGGACGATAGTAAACACTCAGTTTTCCAGCTAAAGTCAGTTCATCATTGATTCAGTGATGTTCAAAAGTTTGAGATCTGTAATTATTTGAAAGAAATCAGTACAACAGTAATATGGTGAACTATGATTAGAATTTAAAAGAACTGTTTTCTATTTTAATGTATTAAAAAAAAAATTTACTCATGTGATTGCAAAGCTGAATTTTCAGCAGCCATTACTTTCAGTGTCACATGATCCTTCAGAAATCAACATGCTGATTTGGTGCTCAAGAAAAAAAAAATTTATTATTGTGATATTGCTGTTGAAGACAGTTGTGCAGCTTAAAGGATTAGTTCACTTTCAGAACAAAAATGTACAGATAATGTACTGACCCCCTTGTCATCCAAGATGTTCATGTCTTTCTTTCTTCAGTCGTAAAGAAATTATGTTTTTTGAGTAAAACATTTCAGGAATGTTCTCCATATAATGGACTTCTATGGTGTCCCTGATTTTGACCTTCCAAAATGCTGTTTAAATGCAGCTTCAAATGGCTCTAAACAATCCCAGCCAAGGAAGAAGGGTCTTATCTAGCGAAACGATCATTTATTTTTTAAACAAATTGACAATTTATATATTTTTTTAACCTCAAATGCTCATCTTTGCAATGTGTATGTGTAGTCTGTGTAATCCAGGTCAATACAGTTAGGGTAGGTCGAAAAACTCCCATACAAAAAACATACAAAAAAAAATCTAACGCCCTTTACAAAAAAGGTAAAACAGCATTGTAGGATGATTTTGAAGTTGAAGATAAAAACGAGATGGGAGTTTTTCGACATACCCTAACTGTGTTGACCCGGATCACACAGAGTACGCATGCGCATTGCAGAGACAAGACAAGCATTTGAGGTTAAAAAGTATATAAATTGTCAATTTGTTTTGAAAATAACTGATCGTTTTGCTATATAAGTCCCTTCTTCATTGGCTAGGATCGTTTAGAGCCTTTTGAAGCTGGATTCAAACTGCATTTTGGAAGTTCAAACTGAGGGGCACTATAGAAGTCCATTATATGGTGAGAAATGTTTTCCTCAAAAAACAATTTCTTTACGAATGAAGAAAGAAAGACATGAACATCTTGGATGACAAGGGGGTGAGTACACTATCTGTAAATTTTTGTTCTGAAAGTGAACTAATCCTTTAATATTTTTGTGGAAATGTGGCACTTTTTTTTCAGGAATCTTTGATGAATAGAAAATTCAGAAGAGTTTAGACTGATTACATTGTAAATGTCTTCGCTGTCACTTTTGATCAATTTAAAGAGACAGTTCCATCCAAAAAAAGAAAATTCTGTCATCATTTATTACAGTGTGCTTTCGGTTTAAAACAGTGTTAAAATGCTAACAATTCTTGTCTACACTGGCATTTTCACTGGTTTTTAAGAAACGATCTCCATCCACACGACACAACCGAAAACGCATAATGAGCATGATGTTATTATTTACACGTCTGTCAATGAAACAAGATGACAAGAGCGAATGACGAGAGCGAATGTGTGGGCAGCCGCCATCATTTTCAAAAAGTCTCAGTTTTGCTCCATTTGCACTGAAATGCATCCCCATATTTTTAACTAAAATGGTGTCCGCAGCATTTTCAAAAGCTTCCGTTTTCGAGGGAGTGTAAACGACAGGTGTAATCGTAGCAAAAGTTATGCTTTTTAAAATGAAAAACAACATAACCTCATGCTCAAATTGTTCCAAACCTGTACGAGTTTCTTTTTTCTGTTGAACACAAAAGAAGATATTCTAAAGAATGTTGGTAGCCAAACAGTTGATGGTAGCCATTTGACTTCCATAGTATTTTTTCCATACTATGGAAGTCAATGGCTACTATCTATTGTTCACCCACATTCTTTAAAATATGTTCTTTTGCGTTCAGCAGATGAAAAAAACTCCTATAGGTTTGAAACAACTTGAGGCTGAATGAATGATGGCAGAATTTACATTTATGATTGAACTATGTCTTTAATGTTTCCTTGTTAAATAAAAATATGAATTTCTTTAATTTTTTAACTAATAAGTAGGTCCACAGGCTTATTCAACCACAATATAATCGTCCTGGATCATGTACAGTCATTGTTTCTGCTCTGTTTTCCCCACCATCCACAGATCTAATGCACTGCACCAATGAGCTGAACGTGAATATACCTCACTTGGCTGACACATTGTTTGAGAGGACAGCAAATCAAAGCTGGGTGGTGGTCTTTAAAGCTCTCATTACTACACACCACCTTATGATGTACGGCAATGAGGTAAGATTCGCTGCATGTTTGAATTCTTGTTGTTCTTGTCAGTTTCTCTGTGAAATGTAGGGTGTCACAAAATCAATGTAAAAGTACTAGCCAAGGCCATTCTGTCAGATTTCTTGAAGTATTAAATCTTTCACGTAGCTGTGAAACATCATATTTCTTGTTTTTATGTTTTTCAGAAGGTGTTTATTGTTATTATTCAGCTCAGTTTGTTTTACTGATAACCTTGCACTTGCTTTTTATCATTCAGAGGTTTATCCAGTACCTTGCATCAAGAAGCACACTCTTTAACTTGAATAATTTCGTAGATAAAGGCGCATTACAAGGTATGTTTTATGGTTAGTACTTCATAATTATTGTGTTTGTGAATCTACTCATCAGAAGCTTTAAGTGGTCTAAAAAGCACTGTATCATTGAACATCTCTTCTAGGTTATGATATGTCCATCTACATTAGACGTTACAGCAGGTATTTGACCGAGAGGGCTCTGTCCTACAGACTCGTTGCAGCTGATTTCACCAAGATGAAGAGAGGGTGAGCCGTCTGCTCTGGGGAAATATTCCTTAATGAGCCAAATAAGACAAATGGCAGCACTGCAAGGTGTACAGTTGTGGTCACAGCTGTCAGTTTCAACTATGTGTAAGCTCACACCATTAATATGTTCTGCACAGGACGGATGGAGTGATGCGCACTATGAGCATAGAAAAGCTGATGAAGACTCTACCTATCATTCAGAATCAGCTGGACGCCCTTCTGGACTTTGAGGTACAGGATACAATATATCTCTATAGTTTCCAAAGCCAAAACTGTGTGTGAATAAAATAAATAATTTTATAATATACAGTTGTGCTCAAAAGTTTACATACCCCTTGCAGAATCTGCAAAATGTTAATTCTTTTAGCAAAATAAGAGGGATCATACAAAATGCATGTTATTTTTTATTTAGGACTGACCTGAATAAGATATTTTACATAAAAGATATTCACATATAATCCACAAGAGCAAACAATAGTTGAATTTATAAAAATATCCCTGTTCAAAAGTTTACATACCTTTGATTCTTAATACTGTGTTGTTACCTGAATGACCCACAGCTGTGTTTTTTTGTTTAGTGATAGTTGTTCATGAGCCCCTTGTTTGTCCTGAACAGTTAAACGGTCTGCTGTTCATCAGAAAAATCCTTCAGCTCCCACAAATTCTTTGGTTTTCCAACATTTTTGTGTATTTGAACCCTTTCCAACAATGACTGTATGATTTTGAGATCCATCTTTTTACACTGAGGACAACTGAGGGACTCATATGTAACTATTACAGAAGGTTCAAACACTCACTGATGCTCCAGAAGGAAAAAAAACAAGCATTAAGTGCCAAATTTGAAGATCATGGTAAATTTAACTAATTTTGTCAAGTGTCTTCTGTAGCTTCTGAAGGGCAGTGCTAAATGAAAAAATATGATATTTGGGCAAAATTAGCAAAATGTACACATTTCCATTCGGTTCAAAAGTTTTCACCCCCCAGCTCTTAATGCATGTTTTTTCCTTCTGGAGCATCAGTGAGTGTGAGTCCCTCAGTTGTCCTCAGTGTGAAAAGATGGATCTCAAAATCATACAGTCATTGTTGGAAAGGGTTCAAATACACAAAAATGCTGGAAAACCAAAGAATTTGTGGGAGCTGAAGGATTTTTCTGATGAACAGCAGACAGTTCAACTATTGTTTTCTCTTGTGGACTATATGTAAATGTCTTTTATGTAAAATATCTTATCAGGTCAGTACTAAATAAAAAATAACATGCATTTTGTATCCCTCTTATTTTGCTAAAAGAATTAACATTTTGCAGATTCTGCAATGGGTATGTAAACTTTTGAGCACAACTGTATATACCGTATTGACACAAATAAGAATATAAAGGTTTTTTTTTTTGGAAATACATCTGAAAACACACGTTCGTTTTATAGTCAGGGTCTAGACTTTGACATGTCAATAATACACCCACACCTATAGGTGGCGCCAAATCAGTGTAAAACCAGTGTGCCAAAAGTACGTAATGTAATGTTGGTCGATAATGTTAGAACAACGCGATTGAAAGCAAAAGTAAAAGAAAAGCTCACAGCAGCATGAGTTTTGACTGTCATGTTAGCCTGATGGAACCAAACTTCCTCTGTAAGTAGGGTGACCAGACGTCCCGAAAAATTCGGGACAGTCCCGAAATCTAAACTGTTGTCCCGAATCCCAAATCTGGCCCTAATTGTCCCGAAAATTATACTAAAGCAAAATCTTGAGTAGTTATCGCTGATAAACATTAAAAACTGTCTGCGGAGGTTGAGTCGTCCTGTAACCAGCCCCCGCCCCCCGCCGGCTGCTCATTGGCTGCAGCATATTTTTTCTAATTTCTAAAAAAATACCGTAGGCAGCTGCAGCCGCGAGGAGGACAGTGTGATGCACGCGTAAAGGAGTGATTGATTGTTTGCAGCACTGTGTACAAAAATACTTCACTACACAATTATTTCGTTATTTTCGTTTAAGCTTATTAGCGTTAGGCTATACAGAAAGGTCTGATTTACGCACTGTTACTTACAACATCATTGTTTTTTTTTTTCTTTTCACAATGACATTTGAGTTCATGATTTTAATGTTGTTTTTTTGTGGCAGACTAAAGACTAATGACAGACTGTTGATCTTTGAATAAAAATATGTTTGGTTCAGGTTTGAAATTCATTATCGTTTATTATAGGCTACGCAGTCTAATATCATAGAAGCCCCCCATCCTGTCACCCCAGACCCCAGACTATGTGAGAGCGCGTCTCTCGAACAGCGTGCAAACGCAGAACTGAGCTCTCCTTCGCATCCTCCTGCACCTAAACGAATAAATACAGTTTAAACATGCAAACACAAAAAGATGTGAAAGCGCGGCACACAGGACGCACGCAGAGAGAAGCATTTCAAAGCGCTTGAGCATCAAATTTGCCTCTTCTTGCTCTTGAACTGACAAATACAAAAAAATGATGTCAAAATACCCGTCTTGGAGATTATCCTCGGAAAAATTGTCGGTTATGTTTTAAGTGAAACAGTTGTGAAAGAAATTGTATGTGTATTATTATACATGCCTTTGTGACCGCGCCTAATTTACTAGCTGCTGTCGGTGTGCTTAATGTTGATCCAAGAAAATGAATGAAAGAAAATTAATGACTGCACTAGACTGAATTACTTTGTTTTAACAAGAATTAATCTATATTTAATATATACAGTGAAGACTATGCAGTGCTATTTAACATTTGATTACTGTTTCTGTATCTGGACACCTACAAAAACTTGAAAAACTTAATCATTGTGTAAATAGCGCAAATAGATACATTTAATAAATAGAATAAACATACAACTGAAAACATTTCAAACAGGGCCCACGGGTACAACCTGCACCGGGGCCCTACGAACCCCGGCTATCACCCTAATGAGATGGATAGCCTAATTGTTATATAGCCTAATTTAGATGGGTTACCTGTTATTTTTATGGTATATCAAAAAGTGTATATTTTTTAATGTGATTGTTGCTGCATTTTACTAGTATTTATCATAAAATATGCAATATGAAAATAATTTCAGAATTTTTTTCTGTTCTTAGTAAAATCACAAGATTTGGTTTTCAAAAAGCCTTTTTCCAAAAGGTACATCATGAAAAAGGGGTGTCACTTTATAACCAGGGTCAGCTTATATTCGGGTCAATACGGTATATATAAAACCTTATGGATTTGCATAAAGTAGCTAGGGCCCTATGATTTCCGCGACGCAGTCACAAAAATGGAATTCACTGTATAATGCAGAATTTGCCAAATTTGGGATGAAAATCAAAATACAGGATTAAATCAAAAGTAGGTCAGTACACTTAAATCAAAACATGATATGGACTAGTGTCTATGAATATTAAGCTGCAAAAAGGCTGTTTAAATATGAATCCTGCAGGTTCTGTGTGAATGAATGAAGCAGACGTGTGTTTTCGTTTGCTACATATGTACTGAATCGCGTGTGGCGCTCGCAGTGTTTTCAGCCTCAGCCTCAATATATGAGTACATGAACACATAGACATAATCTCTAGTAATAACCTCTAATGCTCTGAGATTCACTTCACTTCATGGCTGTATCCGAAATCGCTCCCTATACCCTCATTCACTATTCCCTACATTAGGCCACTAATACAGTTCATTTGAAAACAATTGAGTGAATTTGGACACTGAGTGCACCAGAAGGACTGACGCTTTTGCATAGTTTGTGCTTGCTGTTTAATAATCGCTTGAAACTGGCAAACTGGCAGCTCCAATAGTAAGATTAAAGGATTTATCTTCAACTCTGTCATGGAAATGTTGTAAAAACCCTAGCTAAACAATTTAATAATCAGTTTACAATGAATTTATACACTGTATTAGGCAGTGGATGAGCACTTTGTAAAATGAATGGATAGATGATTCAGTTGCAGGTGCCACCTTCTGCAGAGACGCAGGAATTCATTCAGCGCATGACTCTCATTGTGCATTATGGGTATTCTCTAAGCATTGAGTGTGCACTGGCTGTACACTCATTTTTTTGAATGATTGTACTTGAGAACGTCTACTATGGTTTCGGACACCACTAAAAATGCCTGTCCCCTCAAATAGTGAGAGTATATGGGGAGAGTATTTCGGATGTAGCCCATTTCTTTTGAGAACAAATATTGTCATAAAAGTCTTCAAAGCAACCCGACAAAATATAAGTTTGGTTTATCGTGAAGAAACTGTGACATATATATTACTTAATATAATAATAGTACTACTACTAGTACTACTACTACTACCTATAAAATTATTATTAAAACATTTTTTAAGGGATGTTTGCCAGAGAAATTATTTACTAGAATTTATTTACCAGAAAAAAATGTAAATAGATATTTCTGATATTTAAAAAAAAATAAAAATAAACAAATTGTATAATAATAAATTAAACAAATGAATAAAATAGAGATTTATTTGGATTATTAAAATGTAATGAGACAGTTAAAATGGAATCCAGAACAAAGAATTTGAGAAAAATAAAACAGAATTTGAGAAAAAAAAAAAAACATATTTCATAGGGCCTTAAAATGTTTTTGTTAAACTTTTGATAAAATTGCTGTTAAATTATGTACATTTTATTATTGCAATTAATTAGACATGCTTTTTGATTAATATTTTTTAATTTAACCATTAAAACAGAGTCTAGAATCCAGAAGAACAGAATCCCATTAAAACTGACAAAAATCTGATTTCATAGGGCCCTGTGCAGCATATATTTAGAAGTGTGTGTGTGTGTGTGTGTGTGTATGACCCTGGATCACAAAACCAGTCAGAAAGGTAGTAATTTTTTGAAATTGAGATTTATACATCATCTAAAAGCTGAATAAATAAGTTTTCCATTGATGTATAGTTTGGTTGAAAAATATTGAGAAAATCGCCTTTAAAGTTGTCCAAATTAAGTTCTTAGCAATGCATATTACTAATCAAAAATTATTTTTTATATTTTTACGGTAGGAAATTTACAAAATATAATTATTTTATTTCTTAATATCTCAATGATTTTTTGGCATAAAAGAAAAATCATTAATTTTGACCCATACAATATATTGTTGGCTATTGCTACAAAAATACCTGTGCTACTTAAGACTGGTTTTGATGTCCAGGGTCACATTATAGAAATATTACTTGTAATAATACTATATTAAGTAAATTAAAAAACTACAGCAAAAATGGTTGTATTAGATAAAAATGTTAAAATGAATGTAAATTACAACATATAGAAGACACAAAATGTTAGCACTTTATGTTAGGTGGCCTTAACCAAATACATACAATGTACTAAGTACTTACTGTATTGCAAAACACTGAGTTGAACCTTTCACTCAAAAGCAAAACCCCTGTATGGCGCTCCATATGCGGCATTTGGAGAATCCTAGAAGCTTGATATTGCTTGATGATTTATAGATGCCTAGTAGGAATGCAGAAATACAGCAATCCGGTATTTAAATGCTTTGATTGCATTTGTGACTTTGTGCTTCCCTGTAGGCCAGCTCTAATGAACTGACCAATGGGGTGATCAATTGTGCCTTCACGCTGCTCTTCAAGGACTCTATCCGCATCTTTGCTGCTTACAATGAGGGTGTCATTAATCTGCTAGGTAATGCATTCACCTCAGAGCGAAGATCCATGTAATTCCAGTAAACGCATTGGAAAGTTGTTGGTCACAGCAACTTTTATATATGAATACACTTTTGTACTTCAAAGAGGAATGCAACTTGCTAAATGGCCTTTTTTCTTCTTCCCTTCAAAGAGAAATATTTTAATATGAAGAAGAATCAATGCAAAGAGGCGCTGGAAATATACAAGAGGTTTCTTATCAGGATGACCAAGCTCTCCGAGTTTCTCAAGGTGGCCGAGGTAAAACGTCTCCAGATATAATCCATGCATGGGATGGTTGGGCTCATCTTATTCAGGCCCTTTTTTGCTAAGTGTCCCTCTTGCCTTTTGGTCCAAGAACCTGTATCAGAGGTCTCCCCCCCTCATGCTGCCTGTTCTGGTGCCTGCACTGCATGCCTTAGCAGAAAGTCTCTCTATCTATCTGTCCCTCTCAACAACAGCAAGACCAGAGCTATGACACGACTGCCACGACAGTCCCTTAATGTGCAAACGATGAGTTGAACCTTTGTTTTGCCGTTTGGATGCAGGCACAGTTGTCAATTTGGCCCACAGGAACTATTGGATGAATAATTGCTTTAATGACAAGATAAGATACGATACGATAAAGCTTTGCTTCTGCACCTTGATAAAGGACCTGATATTTTTGACAACTGTGCCAGTGCGATGGTTGGAACTTAGCTGTTTACTTTTGTCTGTAAAGCCCATTATTTTGATGTGTATGGAGGCATATATTGGGGAAAAATGCTAAGCACATCCTTCTTGAGCTTTTTGTTTGTTTGTTTGTTTGTTTTTCTCCTTTTTTGCTTTCTGGCTGAATAATATGACTTCAGGAAAAGGGTGAAGTGCTATCCAAAAACTGACTAAAGTTGACTTTAAGAGCACATTTCTTTCTTTGTATAACAATGTGTGTATGCCATTTGTTTTTCTTGTCTTTTTTCCAAAGTCAACATTAGTTGTGTGTTTCTTTTGGATGTTTCTCACCTAGTCATGTAAATATCTCACCATTGACCTACAAGTGTCTCCTCACTCACCATCTACTCCACCTCCAGATCCTCCAAATGTCTGTGTGTGTGTGTCCATCCAGTCGTTCATACTTTCGTTTTTGGTTCTCATACACCGCATGGAGTAATGGCTCTTTTTCTTAATTCTTCTTTCTCCCTTCTCCACGTGCCTCGGTTTTTCTCTTTTTACCGTTTGGTTTCACGTTTTGTTTTCCGTTCTCCCTCCCTTCCTTTTCTTTTGTGTCACAGCAAGTTGGAATTGATCAGGTTGACATCCCAGATCTCTCACAGGTTAGTGGTGCATTTCATCTCAGTTTCTCTCATGTGGCTTCACCCTGATCTCTCATTCACGTCTCACCCCATAGACCATCATCCCCAGCCCTGATTTCTTTTGATTTCCCCCTCATCTATCAGACTTTTAGGATAGGGGCCTCAAGAAACTTACTCCATACCCGCGCACTCCCAAGGAATCAGATGTGCTGTTTTGCATTTTCTGTTGTCGCCAGAGGTAAATGGGTACCAAAGCTAGTCTATGTCAATTTTTACAGGTGCTATCTCTGATAGCCGTTGCCTTGATTACAACCACATTTGATTAGTAATGAAAAGTCAATTAAGGTCTCATTAAAGCTTAGTGCTTGCCCCTCAAGCCACTATTTCTTACTGGCATATACCCATGAGAAATTTGACTGCTTGTAATTTCTAAAGCCGTGTTTTCACCGTCTCCGACACTCGCGCAGTCGCGTTAACCCTCCGCTAATTCACCGTCACCATGGTACGGATGAATGAATATTTACTCACAAATGGGGCTAAATAATTGTTTCAGGCCTGGTTTCACAGACTGGGCTTAGACTAAGCCAGGATTAGGCCATAATTCAATTAGGACATGTAAGGAATTTTTATAAACGTGCCTTAGAAAAAACAAGGGCTGCCCTCGACTAAAGATTTTTCTGGTCGACTAGTAGTTTTTCACGGAACAAGTCTGTAAATAAATAAGAAATAACAGCGGAGTTTAAAAGCCCTCTTTGGGCAGAACTACTTCCGTCATGGATTCAGATCTCATTTTGACAGCTGAACAGCTGAGCCCAAGCCTCAAAAAATCATCACTTTAGAACTAGTAACGAAGGAATGTTGAGTTGCTTCATTGAAAACTTATTATATTACTGTAAGTTCACTGTATTATGCAAAGTTCTATGAAAGAGAGATGGTCTGAGCGATTGTGCATCTGATACAGCATTTATTCTTCATATTCACAATGAAACATTACTTTGAATATCTGCTGCGGAAAGCGTTATCTTTGTTGTAACGTTAATATACTTTCATCTGTTAAGGGTGATTTTGCTGCTCAGTCCATTTGTTAGCTCCGTCAAGCTGTTGTTGAAACTTAAAATAACTTCCATTTAAAGCGTTAACTTTTCAGTACAAAAGTATTTACTGCTAACTCATAAATCTTTATAACAGTATAACTAAATTCTCTATCACAAACACACGCACCGTTTCTCAACACTTTTAAATACTACTTTTGATTATGATTTTTGATTTTGATTTGACTAATTTGATATTTTAAAATATTTTTTTAGAATAATAATATTTAATAAACAACAAAAACAACAACCATCATATAAAGTTGCTAGGCAATTCAGTCAAATGTACAAAGACAGCGGTCCGATATAAAGCGTTAAATTTACATAAACACGATGAGATTTTGACAAAATTATTTGCTTTGGAACAAATAATAGTTTAATGAGACCAAAGACTGCCTGTTAGATTTACCCAAAACCAATTATATTTCATCTTTAACCACTATAGAGACATATAGTGTCAATTCCAGAAGATCTGGCCGAGGTGAGGCGATCTTGTGCGGGTTCATGAGTGTACTAAAAATGTTTCAAATTAATAAAAATTAATTAATGTTTTTATTAACTGCATATTTGAACTATAAACAAGTCTCACCTGACAGTCCTCTTAAAACTATATTCTGTGATGCAAAAACAGTAATATTTATAAAATGATACTGGATTTAGGTGTCCACCGTGACACTCGCTGTAAGAAGTAAGACAAGCGGAGTGATACGATTACAAACTGTGAAATGGCTGTTGGAGTTCTGATATCGCTCTAATATTGCACTCCTATCAGCCAATCAGATTCAAGGACCAGAAAGAACTGTTGTATAAATCATAATAATCCGCATTTAATTGCCTACATAGCCTAATAAGCGCTCAAGTTTGCTCAAAAAAACTTGCCACAGCGCACCGCTCAGAGATAATACGGAGGTGTCACGGAAAAACAGCAAGGAGACTGCATTAACGTTTTAATAACTAGTGTTTTTTTCGGCTTAAGAGATGAAGTCGGCGACTCCACAGTAGTGATGTGTCTGTATGCATGTTTCATATGGATTACATAATCTGAGAATATTTGTTTTCTTTTTGAATTGGTTCAGCGCATCCTGTTTGCTTTAATTATTTTACAGAAGTGAAACGTTTCGTTGTTATTCTGAGTGCACAGAAATAAACGTAGAGTATTACCAAAAGTATTTTAAGAGAAAGTGACCACACAAATACCTCCATCTGTCATGAAATAAGATTGAGCGGCCATGTAAAGTTGCTACTAATTACATATTTTAGATGATAAGCCATATTTGAGGTCGATAAATGATAGGTGAGCGTTTGGATGCCCAGCTATGTTAATTTCGTTGACCAATAATTTTCATCATAATGTCAACAACGAATAAAAAATGCAACAAAAATGTTTTAGGCTTAGAGGCTGCTGCGTGGTTAGTGCATATATTTGAACTGTATTATAGCCCATCTGTCCAATCGGGACATTAACTAGCATACACTTGCTGCATGTCCCATAAAACGTTAAAAAATGTCATAATCTGAGTAAGAGAAGTAAGAGAAGAACATGCATATGCATAATTTTGACTCTTCTCATTGACTATTAGGGGGCAGCCCTAGAAATATCCATTAGTGGTTGAACTTAGACATTTTAGTCTGGGACTAGGCTTAAGCCTTGTCTGTGAAACCGGGGATAAGAATTCTAAAACAATTATTATAGCCATCAATAGTGCTAAAACACTAAGTTTTAGCACTCATGGTTTAAATAGTAATACACAACATCAGTCGCATACGGTAAAATATTTAAACTCAAAGAAAGCTCAAATCCAGTCTGCAAATTTGAGATTCTCTATTGGAAACGTATGACTTCTGGGTCTGTCATTTGTCAGAGACAGCGAAAAGGCGGCTTTTTTACACGGATTGATATATGGCTAAACGGTGCTTGTGCGACGATCTCTGCCGCGCTGTACGTGGCCAGTCTGACGTTGTGGGCTCAGCCTCGCTAAATAACCTGTAAGCACTCCACCTTTGCCATATATCTCTGTACTGGTAGGGTATTCTGCTTGGATAGCTTCTTGGGAAGAACAGTGAATGTGCACTCAACTAAAAGAATGCCTTAAAACTGGAGCCGGGGACTAAATTCTGCCTGGCACCTTGTGAAGTTTTATAGTCAGCAGCGCTGGCAAATATAGACCTGCTTTTCGGGCGTCTCTGGACGATTGTGCCGGGGTGCCGGGCATTGACGTCCCCCTTCAGTTTGCCACCATTTGGCATATTTGACATTTTCATTTACATTGGACAGGGACTCCTGAAGGTGTTGGGCTGGCACACTACAGAGTGGTACTTCAACCATGTCAACAAAACATTTTATTGGAAGGAGTGCCTTGTTTTCTTAAGCTGAAGCAGTATTCAGAAGGCCTGCGTGTTCTATTCTCAAGTATTCTATCATTAGCACCATTGATTAGGCTTATTTCACGAGTCCTATTTAAGTGGCTGGAAGCTAGATGTTCATCACGGCCTTTTGTATACTCCTGCTCCTGTAGTACCCTTGTCTTAACTTCTCTTCCTTGTTTATCTCTCCTTTAATAGTGTGTTGTTTCGTTGCATATGTTTCAGATTTCTCAGTAGAACGCTCCCTCTGTTGTGTCTTCCTTAAAATTACACGTCTGAGAAATCTGCTCTTTTGTTATTCATGAAATTTCCTCCTCTGAATTGGCATGCACGCCGGACGCAGCTCGTGGCCCAAAGGCAAACGTTGTATAAGAGCGGACGCACGTGCCCGACATTTGGATTTCAATTGACGTTGCTCTTTTTGGGGCGAAAGTGCAATCCGTGCATAAAATCCTGCCGGCGTGGTCTCACTCAATGTTTGCCTTTCTTCGGTTAACCTGCTTTGGCTTCCAAGTGTTTGGGATTCTATCAAAGCATTACAATCAGGCCCGAATTTCTCTCCTGATTTATTTCCAAGAAATCCAAGTGGAATCCAAAGATTAGCAGGTTCTGCTGTGGCGTTTGATACCTGTGCAGTATGTGCGTTTATATATATCCTGTGCATGATTAGAAAACCCCCTCTTGTAGGTCAGTCTGCTTTCTGTTTTTCATAGTTTTAATTCTTCTCGAGCTCTCTCAGTTGAAGGTCTTAAACGGCCTGTCGGAGAACTTGCATGGGAAACAGATCTCGTTTTGCATGCGTAGCTTTTAAGCTTAAGTCCTTTCCACTTGAATTACTTTTACTGTTGTGTTTCCCCTTTGTTTTCAGAGTCTCATAACCACTATTAGGTTCTCTTAGTTACGCAGCCTTTGTGTGTGTGAAGGTATGACTGTGTGAGAGAGAGAACAAATAATGCTAGAATATAAACATATGTAGTTTTTGTAGCAATTTCTTATTTTATGACTCGTATGTTTGCGTGTTTGTGTATGTGTGTGTTTTTTTGATCATTTGATGCTGCTGCTTTTTACCATTTTTGTTGTGTTGCCTAAAACCTGTGTTGCCTCATCCCTTCTCGACCTCACCACCAGGCTCCCAGCAGTCTCTTAGAAGCTCTGGAACAACATCTGGCTTCTCTGGAGGGCAAGAAAATTAAAGAGGCCTCTACTGTCAGCAGGTACTTCCATTTATGCTGGGATTCTCTATGAGGCTCAGTAAGAAATACGAATGGTGAATAGGATAAAAAAAAAAATCAGACAAATTTTTTTGTATTCATAATGATTTTATACATTTAAACCATTTTGATTTAATCGCTTGAGATCAGTGTTCCTTAAACTTTTTGACTCCATGGTCCACAATATTTTTGAAAAATGTTTTAATGTAAATGTAAAAATGTAATGTTTTTTTTTCTTAATTTACATGGCCTTTCCAGGTCTAGAAACCACACTTTGTAAATTAATTAAAAGTAAAATGTAAAAGTAAAACCACCACTTTTATTATAAGTTGTGCGTAAAAAATACTTCACCAAGAGTTTACACATCAGAATATCTTTATTTTAATTTTTTATTTCTGTAATGAGGGCGTCAGAGGCGTTTGGATCCATACGCAGCTTTATTAAGGGATGGTCAGACAGACAAGGGTCAATAGCCAGCATCAACAATGTAAGAGGCAAGACAATACCGTAAACAGAGTCAGGCAGATTTCGGGGCAGGCTGATAACAATCACAATCCGGTAAACAATCCAAGTCGGGGGGCACAGAGAGGAATCACAGGTCAGAATATAGTCCAGGTCACAACGGGAAATCAACAACAGGAGAAACGCTCAGAATTGTCAGCCGGCACAAGATCAAGACTTCGCAAATAGCTGTGTGTTGGAAAGGCTTATATACCGTGTGCAATGAGGTGTAATGATTAGCAGGTGTGTGTAAGCAAGATGGCCGACAGGGGTGAGAGGTGAGGGGACACAGGAAGTTCATTGAAATGGGGTTATGGGAAATGGAGTTCGTGAACCAGTTCTGTGTGTGAGTGAATGCTCTCTCTGATGGTGAGAGGAGGGAGCAGCAGCGGCACAATTTGTGACAATTTCATTCGTATTCTGTTTTATTTCAGTTCATTTTTTTTATTTTGTTTTATTTTATTGTATTTCATTTAAGATTATTTTATCATTTTATTTCGTTTTATTACATTTTTAGTTAATTTCGTTGTTTATTTCAGTTAATTTAATTTCATTTTTATTTTATTATTTATTTGAATTCTTATTTCATTTTATTTATTTAATTTAATTTAGTTTTATTTTTTCAACTCATCTCATTTCATTTAGTTTTATTTCATTTATTTTATTTTATTTTATTTTTTTTCATTAATTCTTTTATTTCATTTCATTTTTCATCATTTCTTTTTGATTTTGATTTCATTTTATTTAATTGTATTTTATTTTATTTTATTTCGTTTTGTTTTATTTAATTTAATTGTATTATTTGTTTTTATTTTATATTTTATTTATTTCATTTTATTTCATATAATTTGTTATTGTATTTAATTTAATATTATTTTATAATTTTTGTAATTTTTACATTTATTTTTAGTTTTGTTAATTTCATTTTTATTTAATTTCATTTATTTAATTAATTTCATTCATTAATTTCATTTCACTTTATTGAATTATTTAACTGAATAATTTTTCTTTTTTTTAATTTAATTTTGTTTTATTTAATTTCATTTAATATTATTTCATAATTTAATTTTATTTCATTTTAGTTTTAGTTGTTCATTTCATTTTTTCATCTGTTTTATTTATTTATTTATCAGGTTTTATTTTTCAGGTCAAATATACTCTATTTGACCTGACCCAAACTAACCAAACCAATCTAAAAGTATCTCATATAGTTTAAAAAACTTTGATACCTTGATACTTTCTACTTCATGCTTTTCTTGTCATATTACATTTTTTAAAGAAATAATAATAAATTTTTATTATACATTAAAAATAAAATTAATAATATAAATACATATTTATTATATTTATATTACTTAAAAAATCCTAACTAAATCTCCAGTAATTTATGCCATCTAGACATTCAAAATCAATTTTTAATCAGATATTGAAGATTTGTTCATTTCTGCCAAAGCGTTTTTTTTATTGTCTGGAAATTGCTAATTGCTTTCAAAATCCACTTGGTTCAAAATTAGTTGCCAGTTTAAATGCTTCATTACAGTTTAGCTCCACTGTAAGGTTTTCGCAGATCCTCATAATGTACACACTGAAACTTGCCTAAATAGTTCAATTGATTCTTTGTGCATCTGCTTCTATCAGACATTCCAGTTAATCATTGTGTTTATGCATTCATAGGGAGGTGGAGGGTGACAGACTACAGCCTGCAAAGGTAAGAAATCAAATTCATTTGTTGCTTCATATTACTGTCAAACTGCTAATGAGTGCCGACTTCACAACAACATGAGGTCCTTCCCTTTTGCCTATTTGTATCCAAACAATTACGTGTTCTCAGCAACCAGTGTCATCAGTTTGTGCTGTTATTTCTGTTCTGCAGGCTGTTCAGCTCAAAGACATTGGCATGCAGACCCCAACAATATCCCCCAGCGGGCAGTCTGTCGGAAGTGCCAACAGTAGCTGCACCAGCAGCGGTGCCACCGAGCTTCTGTCCAGTCCACCTGATTTAACCATTACAAACGGGTACTTGAGGCCTGTTTTTCTGGAGTGTTTTTAGTGTAGCGGCACTTTAGTATGAAATAACATTACTCTATATTACTGTGTTTGTAGTTAGCATTTATCCATAGACAAAGTTGCAGGAGTGATTGTGTTCCCATTTCAAGGTTTATTTATATTATCCTCATTATCCCAAACAGTGTGCACAACTTCACCAATGACCATTTTGATCTCCAACACAATTCCAGCACCCCTGCTCAGACAACCACCCTGCCGGCCAGTAACAACAGCTGGGGAGGTAATTGAACTGGCACAGAATAGTCTCTGTCCATTTTATATATTCTGAGTGTTGTGGCATACTTCTTTAATACAGTGCTAATTTTGCTCTTTCTTCATTTCTTTGTTCTATGGCACTTTCTCTACTTGTTTGGGACTCAATCGGGTGAGTATCTTACATACTATGATAAGTTTATTGGCTTAATGGCAAAAATATCTATATTTTCAAACAGACTCTTCTTCTTTCATTGGTCAGACAAACAGATAATTCATAATAATTCACACTCAAAAACCGTTATGCTGTTATTGTGGGCATGGTTAATGTAGTCCGATTTGTAAAACAAATTTCTTTTATGAACCAGTTTATTGTTAAGTAAATGAAAAACAATGTGTCCAGTGTAGTGCAATTCATATAAAAAAATAACTCTACTGAACCAGTTGTATTTACTAAGTCAAAACTATGTAGCATGACCAGTGTAGTCCGACTGACAAATGAACCTTATGAACCAGTTATTTTAGTCATTCAGAAACATACAGCACAACCAGTGTAGTCTATTTCAGGAAAAAATATTCTTATGAACAATCTATTTTTAGTGAATCAACAGCATATAGCATGACCATTTTAGTCTGATTCACAAAAATACGTTTTATTGAATCAGAAACATACAGCGAAACCAGTGTAGCCAGATTCACAAACAAACTATTCTCATTAAACAGATCTGTTTAGTGATTCAAAACCAGTGCAACCAGTGTAGTCTGATTCACAAAAAATAGCTCTTATGAACCAATTATATCAAAAACATACAGCACGACCAGTGTAGTCTGATTCAGGAACAAATGACTCTTATGAACAAAATATATTTTTAGTGAATCAAAACCATACAGTGTGAACAATGTAGTCTGATTCCCACAAATGACTCTTACGAAAAGTTATTTTTAGAGAATCAATAACATACAGCATGACCAGTGTAGTCTGATTCAAACAAATGACTCTTATGAACAGTTATTTTTAGAGAATCAAAAACATGCATCACAACCAGTGTAGTCTGATTTATGAACAAATGACTCTTATGAACAGTCATTTTTAATGAATCAAAAACGTTTAGCACAATCAGTGTAGTATGATTCACAAACAAATGATTCTTATGAACAAGCTTTTTTAGTGAACAAGAAACATACAGCATGACCAGTGTAGTCAGATTCATTATCAATCAACTCTCATGAACCAGATCTATTGAGTAAATCAAAAACATTCAGTGTGACCAGAGTAGTCTGATTCAGGAACAAATGACTCTTATGAACAGTTATTTTTAGAGAATCAAAAACATGCAGCACAACCAGTGTAGCCTGATTCACAAACAACTCCCATGAACCAGATCTATTTAGTGAGTCAATAACATACAGCATGACCAGAGTAGTCTGATTCAAACAAATGATTCTTATGAACAGTTATTTTTAGAGAATCAAAAACATGCAGCACGACCAGTGTAGTCTGATTTATGAACAAATGACTCTTATGAACAGTCATTTTTAATGAATCAAAAACGTTTAGCACAATCAGTGTAGAATGATTCACAGACAAATGATTCTTATGAACAAGCTTTTTTAGTGAACAAGAAACATACAGCATGACCAGTGTAGTCAGATTCATTATCAATCAACTCTCATGAACCAGATCTGTTGAGTAAATCAAAAACATTCAGTGTGACCAGAGTAGTCTGATTCAGGAACAAATGACTCTTATGAACAAGCTATTTTTAGTGAATCAAAACCATACAGCATAACCAATTACTAATTTTTTTTAATTATTTTGAGTGATTCAGAAACATAGATCATGACCATTGTAGTCTAATTCTAGTCTGTTATGAACCAATTATTTTTATTTAATCAAACACTTACAGCACAACCAGTGTAGTCTGATTCAGGAAAAATGACTCAAGCTATTTTTATTGAATCAAAACCAAACAGCACAATCAGTGTAGTCTAATTTCTAAACAAATATCTAAGAAACATACATCACAACCAGTGTAGTCAGATTCATTATCAAACAACTCTCATGAACCAGATCTGTTTAGTGAATCAAAAACATTCAGTTCGACCAGAGTAGTCTAACTGAGGAACAAATGACTCTTATGAACAAGCTATTTTTAGTGAATCAATACCATACAGCATGACCAGTGTACTCTGATTCACAAAAAATAACTGATGAACCAATTATTTTGAGTGGATCAAAAACATAGATCCACTCAAAATAATTGGTTCATCAGTTATTTTAGACTACATTGTAGACTACATTGTAGTATAATTCACAAAAATAACTGTTATGAACCAGTTATTTTTATTTAATCAAAAACTTACAGCACAACCAGTGTAGTCCAATTCAGGAACAAATGACTCTTATTACGAAGCTACTTTTAGTGAACCAAAACCATACAGTGTAACCAGTGTAGTGCAATTAAAAGTAATAACTTATATGAATCAGTTATTTTTAGTGAATCAAAAACATACAGCACGACCAGTGTAGTCTGATTCAGGAACAAATGACTCTTATGAACAAGCTGTTTTAAGTGAATCAAAACCAGACAGTGTAACAAGTGTAGTCTGATTCAAACAAATGACTCATATGAACAGTTATTTTTAGAGAATCAAAAACATACAGCACAACCAATGTAGTCTGATTCACAAAAATAACTCTTATGAACCAGTAATTTTAATTGAATCAGAAACTTAGATTGCAACCAGTGTAGTCAGATTCAGTAACAAGTGATTCTTATGAACAAGCTATTTTTAGTGAACAAGAAATATATACAGCACAACCAGTGTAGTCAGATTCATTATCAAACAACTCTCATGAACCAAAAACATTCAGTGCGAAATGACTCTTATGAACAAACTATTTTTAGTCAATCAAAACCAAACAGTGACCAGTGTAGTCTGATTCAAACAAATGACTCTTATGAACAGTTATTTTTAGAAAATCAAAAACATAGAGCACAACCAGTGTAGTCCAATCTGCAAATAAATGACTCTTATGCACCAGTTCTAGTTAAAAAAGATGAGCTACCAATTTAAATCAGTCTAAAATACCACCCATATTGCATTAAATCAAACCAAAATCTGAATTCAACTGATATGCAACCCTTTATATTGCTTTAATATTGAAAAGTAACTGGCTCGTTTCTTCTTTTTTATTTTCCAGATTGGTTTTCTCATAGGAGCACTTTTGAAGCCCACCCTCTCCTCGCAGGTCCAAAGTCAAGGCACACAGTTCTACAATGGAGGGAAATTACTTACTAATGATCTGGACTCGTCCTTGGCCAATCTTGTGGGCAGTGAGTTATTCATCCGTTTCATTTTTTTGTTTCTATAGCAATTTAACATGACAGTACAGTCTGTGATATCTGTACTGATAATGTACATGCTGTTTTTGTCATAGATTTACATTTTGGAGGACCCCCAGCCAAAAAGTAAGGCTTTTACTATGTAAAGCAAATGATATTTTAGGTTTATCGACTGCATTATTATTGCTAAATGAAATACAGCTGTCATAGGAAAAACAGTCTGACATAGGAATCCTTTGTTTTTAGGCCAGAAGTTCAGTGGACTCATTTGGAGAAGAAATCGTCTGGAGGTTCCCACTGGCAGTCTAAAGCCATGAATGGCACGGCACCCTGGAGCCACACACACCTGGCCCCTGCCCCCATACCAATGCCACAGATGGTATGGAAATTGATTCATTGCTCAAGGCATGCTACTGTTAGGAAATTTCAATCTGCTTTTTCAGTTCGATATGTTCGAATACAATATGTATGTGATTCAAGAATCAAGCAACTTGGCCTGTGCACTACACAGAACACAAAATAACTAATTAATTTTGTGTGATTGTCAATAATGTCTTTGTCTTTCTCTCTTCTGCATGTTTTTGTAATGATACAGAATGGAATGATTTATACTGGCTATGTAAGTCCTGCTTGTACATAAACATGATTGAATTTGCTAAATTCAAAGAACTATCAAAATAAACCAGTTACAATTATTTCTATACATTTTATTCTGACATTTTTTAAATTTTTGTCTCCCTCAGGCACCAGCTCCGGTTGCATTTCCGATGACAACCCCCCAAGTGCCTGTGTATGGGATGGTCAGTGTTTCTTATCACCCCAGCTGAAATAATCTTGGTGTTTTAAAGGGATAGTTCACCCAAAAATGAAAAAAAAAAAAGTAATTAATTACTCACCCTTATATTGTTCCAAACCTGTAAGACCTTTGTTCATCTTTGGAACACAAATGAACATATTTTTGATTAAATCTGAGAGCTTTCTAACAGCAGTTAGTCAATATAACATCAGTGTTTCAACTGTAATTGAAGGTGAAGACCAGGTTTGGAGTAATTGATGACAGAATTTTCATTTTTGTGTGAACTGTCCTTTTAACAATGTTTAGGGTTCAATATACAGTTGAGGTCACCTTGCAGAATCTGCAAAATGTTGATTATTTTACCAAAATAGAAGGGATCATACAAAATGCATGTTGTTTTTATTTAGTACTCTCCTGAATAAGATATTTCACATAAAATGTGAAACATTTTTCACATGAAAATATTTATATATAGTCCACTCAAGGAAAAAAAAAATTACCCTTTTTAAAATACCCTTTTTACATATACTTGATTCTTAATACTGTGTTGTTACCTGAATGATCCACAGCTGTTTTTGTTGGTTTAGTGATAGTTGTTCACAAGTCCCTTGTTTGTCCTGAACAGTTAAACTGTCCACTGTTCTTCAAAAACAAAAAACTTTCAGGTTCCACAAATTCCTTTTTTTTCAGCACATTTGTGTATTTGAACCCTTAACAATGACTGTATCAATCTTTTCACACTGAGGACAACTGAGGGACTCATATGCAGCTATTACAGAAGATTCAAATTTAACCTATTTTGTCTTCTGGGAAACATCTTCTGTGGCTTCTGAAGGGCAGTACTAAAAAAATATTTTAAGTACTGATATTTAAGCAAAATAAGAAAAATGTACACATTTGTTCAAAAGTATACACCCCTGGCTCTTAATGCGTAATTTTTCCTCCTAAAGCATCAGTGAGCATTTGAAGTTTCTGTAATAGTTGCATATGAGTCCCTCAGTTGTCCTCAGTGTGAAAAATGGATCTCAAAATCATACAGTCATTGTTGGAAAGGGTTCAAATACACAAAAATGCTGAAAAACCAAAGAATTTGTGTGACCTGAAGGATTTTTCTGAAGAACAGCAGTTTAACTGTTCAGGACAAACAAGGGACTCATGAACAACTATCATTAAACAAAAAAAAAACAGCTGTTGATATTTCAGGTAACAAAAGTATTAAGAATTAAGTGTATGTAAACTTTTGAACTGGGTCATTTTTATAAATTCAACTATTTTCTCTTGTAGACTATATGTAAATGTCTTTTATGTGAAATATCTTATTCAGGTCAGTACTAAATAAAAAATAACAAGCACACCCGATGTGCCTGGTGAAAATCGTCTTGAATATATGAAGTAGTACATCGCCATCTTGGTCCGACCGTAGTTGTGTGAACGCACCTGATGTCATTACGACTTCCCTGACTCTTAAAAACATCTCAGGAACTTCTCAAGAAGACTTAAACCTACTCACTCTGAACATTTCATTGTTCTGTAGATTCCTCCTCCTGTGGGCCAGATGGGGTCAGTGCCCTTAATGGCTCCCCAGCCTGTGATATATAACCAGCCCATCCTGCGCACCACCAATCCTTTCACCCCAATCCCTGGAGCTCAGGTACTCCCGCTCATAAGCGTCCTTACGTTCTTCAGTACATACCTGCACTTGTACCAACACCTGTGATAATACGATCCCTCTTTTCCAGATGCACTTCATGTAGCACTGAGGAGCATGATGAACTGACACATACGCCCGAGGAAAAACATCAACCAATCCAAAACCAAAAATGGCAAGGCAGACATGAGAAACGGTTCAACTGGCTCAGAGACTGGAGATGTTCATGTGGCATTTTCCCCCTTTAGCCCGTGTGTTTGTAACATACCCCCTCCATCCAGCGACATAACGGTCCTCCGTCATTTTACATGTTACCTTTAATTTCTAAGTGTCAAAATCTAGTGTTTTTAGGCAGCCCTCTTTGATGATGTCACTGGCTGATGCAAATGGAATGACAGTGTACAGTGAATTGCAGTGGAATGAAAAGTTGTCATGATGTCAAGCCCCTCCCCCTTCCCCTCCCGTTTGGAAAAGTGATTGTTGTAATTGTGCACACTTGAATCAATGTTTATAATGTCTAAACCAAGCCACGGTTTTGTATGCACATTGCCTGAATAGTGTTTTGAATCAACCACTGTCAATGTTGATTGTGCCACAGCGGCTGGCATCTCAATTTCTTGAGTCTTGGAGAAATGTGTACAGGTCACTTTTCGTACATTTGTCTCGTCCCCAAACATTTTGGATTTCACCTTAAAAGTTCGATTTGTTTCTACATGACTTGTAATGCCTCATTCAGGTATGGTAAGGTATGGCTGTTTGGATTAAAGTAAAATACAGCAGTATGTTTCTGTATGGAAATTACACAATTTATTACATATCTGGATATCAAGACACTGACTAAGGTAGTGTCTGAAATCCCCTATACCCTTATATAGTGCACTATTTAAAGGTATGGTTCACCAAAACATGAAAATTCTGCCATTAAAGGGTTACTCCACCCCAAAATGAAAATTTCGTCATTAATCACTTACACATGTCGTTCCAAACCCTTAAAAACTTTGTTCGTCTTTGGAACACAATTTAAGATATTTTGAATGAAAATCTGGAGCTTTGTAGTTGTCCCATTGCCAAGTAAATAACACTGTCAAGGCCCAAGTTGTTAAGTTTGTTTTCTTTGAGTACAAAAAGTAAAACTATGGATGAACCACTGATTGGCAGATGGACTATTTTGACGACGTCTTTCATACTTTTCTGGGCCTTGACAGTGTTATTTACTTGGCAGTCAATGGGACAGCCACAAAGCTCCCGGTTTTCATCCAAAATATCTTAAATTGTGTTCCGAAAGCCAACTAGGCTTTTATGGGTTTGGAACGACATGGGGGTAAGTGATTAATGACAAAATTTTCATTATGGGTTGGAGTAACCCTTTAATTACCCTCATGTCGTTCCAAACCCGTAAGACCTTCATTCATCTTAAGAACACAAATGAATATGTTTTTGATTAAATCTGAGAGCTTTCTGCGCCTGCATAGACAGCAACGCAACTGACATATTTAAAGCCCAGAAAAGTATTTAAAATCTTGCATGTCATTAAAATTGTTCATGTAACATCAGTGGTTCAACCGTAATTCTCGTAGCTTCACAACATTATGGTTGAACCACCAATGACACATGGATGTCACATTTTACAATGTCCTTACTACTTTTCTGGGCCTTGAACGTGGTAGTTGTGTCAGAAGCCTCTTGGATCAAAATCAAAAATATCTTAATTTGTGTTCCGAAGATGAACAAAGGTCTTACAGATTTGAAATGACATGAGAGGGATTAATTAATGACTGAATTTTTATTTTTGGGTGCACTATCCCTTTAAGGTGACATCATTTGTAGTGGTTTTCACAACCATGCTAGTGGACATAATCGGGTGCACTCATTTAAGCCTGTGATGCACCTCAAAAATGAGAGTACAACCAATGTACCATCAACGGATAGCTGCTAAAGAATAGCCCTTTTAGCATTGTGCTGAATGAATTCTTGCTTCTCCACATTTGAATTTGCTCACAAACAACTAGCATTTTAGTTGTTTGCATATCCATCGTCCGAAAGTCAGTGTTTTTTTAATTGTTTTTTTGGTTAAATGCCTTGAAATAAGGTCTGTGGAGATTTTTTTTTACATTTTATTCTAAATATCAGTAATACTCTCTTGTGATTTACCCGTCTTGAAAAATGCAGTTGCTGCTGACAAGGCTAAATGGGACTATGGAGGTTATCAGGGACAATAAACTTCATTACACTAAACAGGTACTCACTAGTCTGGTTTCACAGCCTTATTGGGTTATAAACATACGTGATAATTATAATAACTCAGACTTTAAGGAAAAATGTTTATTAAATAGAGCTGTTGAAAGCTTAATGGTGGTGACAGTCATGTGACTGCAGTATAGCCTAACTTTAGCTTTTTAGTTCTGGCGATTGTATTTAGGTTCAAAATTCATAAATGTACATATTCATTAAGATCATCCTGATAAAAAAAAGGTCTCAGAACTTATTTTCTGTCATAATACAAAAGCCAATGAGGAAACCAAGGTGATACTAACTTCTGGGTTAGCCTACAAAAATACATCACTGCAGCTCTATAGGGGGCAATTTCAACTATGTGACCCTGGACCACAAAACCAGTCATAAGGGTAATTTTTTTTTAAATTGGGATTTGAAAGATGAATAAATAAGATTTCCATTGATGTATGGTTTGTTAGAATAGGACAATATTTGGCCGAGACACAGCTATTTGAAAATCTGATGGCGTAAAAAAAAAAAAAAAAAATATTGAGAAAATCACCTTTAAAGTTGTCCAAATTAAGTTCTTAGCAAAGCATTTTACTTGTCATAAATTAAGTTTTAGTATAGTTACGGTAAAAAAAAATGTAAAAAATCTTAATGGAACATCCTAATGATTTTTGGCATAAAAGAAAAATTGTTTTAACCCATACAATGTATTTTTGCCTACTGCTACAAATATAACTGTGCTACTTAAGACTAGTTTTGTGGTCCAGGGTCACAAATATCACTACAAACCAAGCACTTTTCAACTAAAATTTTAAATGAAACCATCAGAATAAACAGCTACGTTTGAATAGTTAACAGTGCAGAAAGATGCTTTTTGGCTAATTTGCTAATGCTAACCAGTGCGTGTTTGGGACAGGACTCTTAGCCAACCAAACCATTTAACTTGCATTAATCGCAATTCCTTAAGACAAAATGACTTTTTCACACAAATATCTAAAAAGATCATTTTAACCTCACTATCTACTTTTAAAATGTGATATTTAAGTTTGAAGCTTCACTGAAGAGCACAAGCTCCACTGGGAAGAAAGTCCTCCACATAGCTAGCCACCGCTTTAGAAAGGTAGGTCATGCTGCCGAAACGGCCACTGGGGGCGCTGTCGTACATCAGCCTGCAGATGCCAGTCATGTGATCTCTCTCAAGGAGACTCTCATCAGCTCCCAGCTCTTTCTGCAGAAATAGAATTCAGTCATTAGTGCTAATGACTCCATGAAACCTCTTGACAAATCCAGTTTCATTTGTCTTTGCTAGTCAGATGCATGTGGGAGGAACATTCTTATTTTAGAGAGTATTTTATTGGACGAAATTCTATCCACCTTTTTTCCCCTGTAAGAACTGGTGTGGCCATTTGTACATTTTATGGGTATGGCTTTAGGTCTCATCCGCATCCAACTATTTTTAGTTTGAAAAAACAGCTTGTTTTGCTTCTTGATATTGTAAATTTGCGTCTTGCGATGTTATTTTAATATATTATCTTAATTAGGAACACACTGGTTTGTAGTGCAAAGAGTTTTACCCATAGGCTTACTTCCACATTGAAGAAAAAGGTGGATATAGTGCAGGATGAGTCAAAAATATTTGCTCCGTTTTCTCTGAATGGAAAGATATGTTAAATAAGTTGTGTAAAGGACCCATGAACCTCCTCAAGAAGCTAACCTGATCATTGTAGAACATGTCACTGGCCATTTGTACAATCCTCTCCACTTGAATGACCCCACCCACACTCTGGACGTCCACCTCAGCCAACATTGTCAGCACCAGGATGGCCTCCACCAACAACTGCCGATATTCAGGCTGAGGAACGCGGTTTAGGACTGTCTCCACATGCACGGCAAACTTTATTTCACCAGGAGTCATCTGAAAATGCCACCATTTTATTATCTTTCTGTGCATTTAACACTAAATGTTAAAGTTTATTTTATGCCTTAAGGTTGTTTACCTCTCTTGTGGTTGAGGATGGCAGCACAAAGCCCTCAATGGACAGCCCATGACACTAAATAACAAGAAAAGGAGGCCATTTTGAATCATAACCTTGACGAACAACCCAGCTTTGGCACTCACTGTAAAGTGTCCCACTCACCTTCTGCAGAATTTTCCAGACGTTCTGATAGAAACCAACAGGGACTCTGTTGAGAGCTCCGTCAAGACGCCTGCGCCTAAGCCACTGACCATGTCTGCTGTCACGCACCAACGTGGCTCCTAATGAGCCCTGAAATGACTCGATGGATGGAAGTCTGTATCTCTGGAAAACAATCAGATTAATTACACCTACAAAGAAAAAGTGCAAGCTTGGAAAAGAAGTTAAAGGAGAAGTACACTTCCAGAATAAAAATATCCTGATAATTTACCCACCCACATGTCATCCAAGATGGTCATGCAGTTTCAGTGCAGCTTCAAAGGCTCTACACGATCCCAGCCAAGAAATACAAGTCTTATTTAGTGAAATGATCATTATTATCTTAAAAAAAATACATTTATACACTTTCTAACCACAAATGCTTGGCTAGCATTAACTTGTGATATTGCGTGATATTGGAAAGGTGTAGTGATGTAGGCAGAAGTACCAATCCAGTGTTTACAAAGCGAGCGTGCAAAGAAAGTCAAATGCCCTTTCTAAAAAAAAAAGGTAAAACAACAATGTTGGAGGAGACAATGATATGGATTTTTCAGCCTAACCTAACTGTTTGAACCAGAGTACACTAGAGGTCCTAACTGCATCGCAGAGCTAAAGCAAGCCGAGCATTTACAGGTTACAAAGTGTATATTACTTTTTTAAGGAAATTACCTTTCATTTTACTAGATAAGACTCTTATTCCTTTGCTGGGATCATGTAGAGCCCTTTTGAAGCTGCTTGGAAACTCCAATTTGGACCTTCAACCCATTGCCCACCACTGAAGGCCACTCTATGGAGAAAAATCCTGGAATGTTTTCCTCAAAAACCTTAATTTCTTTGCGACTGAAGGAAGAAAGACATGAACATCTTGGATGGCATGGGGTGAGTAAATTATCAGGAAATATTTATTCTTAAAGTGAACTTCTCCTTTAAGGCTTGTTTGCTTCTGGTCCACTCACCCCAGATTCAATATTTCCAATATCCAGCGAATGAACTGACACAGCCTAAAGGACACAGAAAAAGAGTCAGGTCTTTGACTACTGCCATTTTAGTGACACGTAACTGTTCTAAACCCAAGCATTTTCTCACCAGTTTGATATCACCACCTTGTTTACTTGCAACTTTCACTTCGGATTTGGTGGAGCTGGATTTGCTCTTGTCTTGGATACTGACAGCAGAGCTGACCACATTTCCTGCCGAGCGCACTGGTGCAAAAATACAACTCATGAATATACAAATTCACAGACTTAATGGGAGAGTACAATGCTGGCAAGGGATGAATATACTTACCGCTTTTTTGAACTCCAAACTCTTTCCCACTGAGAATGTGAACCAGCAGGTTCTTCATCTCAGATGGGCTCATATTCATCAAACTCTCTGTAGCCTCCTCACCTAAAAAATGACTGATATGAACCTCTTGTGCTCTAATAAATATTTAATATTTATTACTATAGGATTTTAATGAAACACAAACTGAGATACCTGAACAGTTGAGGGACTGAGCAAGCTCTGTGACCATGACCTGAAGAATGAGGCCAATTCGGAGGCGAAACATTTCACTGAAGATTTTTGGCTGGGTACGAATGCTCATAGCCAGAAACACAATTATCTCCTGCCAGGAGCGTAATAGAGTGTCAGTGGAATTAAAATGTACAGGGTTGAGATGTGGATCTGACCTGCAGCTCTGACCTGAGTAAGAATGGCGATGGTGAGATTGTTCTCACTAGCCTCATCAATCAGCCTTGCCAGTTTATCTGGAGGCATAGGGCTACAGAGACAAAGATTAGTATGAACAGATAACCGTTAAAGTAAACAGATCAAAACTGGCAAGCAATTCCAGCTGCAGTGTTGAACCGATTTCCAGTTGAGAGTCTCCGCATTATCCTGTCTTTTCATGCATTTGTCTTATGTGGGCAACCAGCCTTTTTAGGGGACTTGAATTAATTAGTATCATTGTAAACCTGCAATATTCGAGAAATCACAGATTTGGAATGACCAACTTCTTTTGAAATGGCCGAAAGGGGCCTCCCTTCGAGCCTTTATCTGGACAACCTCATGTCACAAGGTTTCAGTCACCCCAGAGCAGCCCACCATCTTGCAGTCTCAGTGAAAATTGGAAGAATGCTGCCAGTTAAATAGGGTTTGTCATATAATTAAGACAATTAGCACTAGATGTCAGATTAACACCAATAACTTAGAGGTATCTGTAAGTGTTGTTTTCAAATATCTAATTTCAGTTAATTTATGAAATATTCTTAAAACTGCCCTTCTACTCCTGTTATGATAACTTCAAAAAGTATTAAGCAGTGACTTTGAGGTTTAGGTTGTTCTCTAAGTTTGATCTCCACTGTATGTGTGTGTACTCACGCTGAAATAGTTTTCTCTCTTGGTTCAGGAGGAAGGCCAACTGTTAGATGTTTCTGATGAATTAGTAAATCCGAGCAAGCCTGTTAACGGACAAAAAAAAATCTAATAATCACATTGAGAGAAAACATAGTTTAATTTACACAGGCTTGGGAAAACTGCTACTCACAGCATCCAACTCTTCTACTTTCTTGCGTAGCATCCCACTGATCATCCGGATGAGGCCCCAGTGTTTTAGGCTTCCTGCCTTTTCATACAAATCACTCAGTAGTCGTTTCACTGTCCAACCTTTCCCATGTAGCTTGGTGTCCCAATCCATTCCCCTACAAAAAGATATTTCAAAGCAATCCTCATTCTCCACAGTCACAGAACAGCTTTTCTAGGACACAGATATAACAAAACTCATCAAATGGTTTTAGAGGTACTGACTTGTCCTTGAACAGGATGTAGAGAATATCAGCCTGATCCTGCAAGTTCTGACTTTGTTTCAGCAACAGCACTAAGGCTGGGTAGTCAATCCCACCATTGATGTCTCTGGGCAGGTTCATGGTTTGAGGGGATTGCGTCTCAGATGCCTTTACAGGAGAAAAATCATTACAGCTTTTTGTTAAAAGGTGAACACTTGCAATAGAGCCAGTTTTAACAGTTTCAGGATGCTGTTTTCCCATTTATTTTCATATAATGATACTTCAGAAAATATTCATTAACACTTTAGAGATGGTGTTTTGAAGTAAAACAGTATTTGAAAAAAGGCAAAGGCAAAAGTACGTAACTGTCCACCTAAATCCACAGCAGCTTTGAGAACTATGTTGTCAAATGGTACATGTTTTTTAAAGAAATATTTTATGTGCTCCAAAACACAATATACTTAACAATATAAAGTACTTTGCGAAAGTATTCATACCCTTTAATTTTTTTCAAGTTTAATATTGCAGCCTTATGCTGAACTGCTTTAAATAACCTTTTTCCACATCAATCTACATTCCATACACCACAATAACCAACAAAAATAGACCAGAGAATTTTCTCACAATCTGAAAGTTCTTTAGGCTCTTTGTTGCAAAATCCAAGTGGGTTTTCATGTGTCACTGAGGAGAGGATTGAGTTTGGCCACATCGCCATAAAGACAGAATTATTGCAGTGATGTTTGTCCTTCTGTAAGTTTCTCCCATCTACATATATGATCATGGAGCTCAACTAGAGTGACCATCAGCTTCCTGGTCACCATAACCAAGGCCCTTCTTCGTCAGTTGCTCAGTTTGGCCAGGAGGTCAGCTCTAGGAAGAGTCCTAGTTGTGCCACACTTCTTCCATTATGGATAATGGAGACTACATGCTTCTGTAAACATTCATGCAGCAGAATTTCTTTTAAACTCTTTCCTAGATCTGTGCCTTGACGCAGTTCTGTCTCTGAGGCCTACAGGCAGTTTTTGTTTTTCTCAGGGCTTGGTTTTTGGTTATGCATTTTCAGCTGTTAGACTTTTTGAGAGATATTTGAGAGATAGTAACATTTGTAAGCAATATGAATGGTTCTGAACTAAATAATATGTGTCCCAGAAAAGGGTATGAATACTTATGCAAAGGAACAATTTCATTTTTTATTATTTGTACTAAATTTGTTTTTTGCTTTGTCATAATGATGTATGGAGTGTAGATTGATGTGGGGGGGGGAGGAGTCATTTAAAGCAGTTTAATATAAGGCTGCAACATAACAAAAGGTGAAAAAAATGAAGGTGTATGAATACTTTCGCAAGGCACCATATATAACTATATATAAGCTCATTGTAGGTCTGTCTTGGAAGATTTACACCTTATTACTGGTTTCTCTATGTACAAATGAATGGGATTTTTGACTTCTGGAAGCTGATTTAAAAAAAAAATCTAAAATACATTTTGGAGAGCAGAGACTGGCAGATGATTATTCTCATTATTGCATAAATGTTCACGGTGAAAGCCTGTAATTTTGTTAACTACCTTTTCTTTGTTATCCAGCAAATTAAGGTTTGGTGCCGGAGAACGGAAAAGTTTTGTTGGAAGGTACATCTGCACATCTGCGGGGAGGTCAAAATAAAATCATGAATTATTTCTGAGCACTTGAAAAGGCAACTGTTCTCTAAACAGAGTCAAAACCACTGTCAAAAAACTCACTGTGTATATTGAGCTCTCTGGCTTTGTGCACCAGAGACACCATCTCCCGAGTCTTTTTGGCTGCTGCCCTGAAGCGGCTCAGGCCTCCTTTAGTGGCACTAATGGGACTCTGTTGAGGAACTGCCAGGAGCTGGTCCAGATACACAGCCAGGTCATCCACCTCTGCACACACACACACACACAATTAAATAAAAACCTCAGAGGGTTGAGCACGTTTTCTGTCACTTTTGAGAAGTAATTGAGTATTTCACCACGTGTCAATATATAAAACTGTCACAGCAGTTACTGCTCCATCACAAAATTGCCTTTCAAGCCTCTATCCGCCCATGCAGCTACGCAAACCGTCTGACAGAGTGACTGTCAACCGCAGGCCACACATTTCAACATAAAATGTCAAGCAGAAAAGGGAAAAATTGCAAGTTAACAGCCAACAAACTCATAGCAACTGACTTAACCATCCAAACAAAAATGTTTCTCGTTTTTAAATCTTTAAAATGAAACCCATGCTGTACTGAATCTTCATTACACTCTTAAGTGGAACACAAAAGAAGACTTTATTATATTTTTAAAGTCAGCAACAACAATTTACTTTCATTGTATTTTTCAAAACATCTTCTTTTTGTGTTCCACAAGGAAGTAAGTCATTTTTCTAATCTTTGGATGAACTGTCACTTTATGGTTTTAGACTTTTCAAGAAAAAAGCTCATTATACGTGCTGCTAGCTGGCGGCACACTCACCACAGTCCATAAATGTAAGATGGGCACAACAGGAGGTGTCAAGAAAAGCAGAAAGTTTCCCAGTCTTAACCCTTGAAATGTAAAACTGGTTTGATTTTGGGCTGTTTTAGGTATGTAACAAATATTGAATGTGCTGACCGCTTTATATACACTACCTTGCTCCTCCAAAGTAACCATCCTGTAGTTTTTTCAAGGTTGCCAGAACAGCAGGATCAATGTGCTTGTGATCATCGGCTACAAAGGAAAACAACTAAATGAGTCTTTCAGAATGAGAAAGCTGCTGTCTGCATATGGTGTTGACGTTGCGTGTAAGAGGACACTCACTGAGCATGCCGTGTGAAATTGGGAACGTTACTGTGGGCCGGCCAATCATCCTCCAGCGAGAGCAGAGGTAGGAGAGGTCGATACGGAGCATTTCTACAATCATGTGATTGTCCAGGGCCAAGTAGAACTCGTGATGGTCTACAAACTGGACATTCGATCATAACCAGAACATAATAAATATTTAAACAGACACCAACAGCATATTTAAATTTAAACTAAACTAAACTAAACTAACATACTTGAGGTGTGAAAGTAAAGATGGTATTGCGAATAATGTAGAATTTGGATGTTCCCAGCACACCAATTCGCCGGTATGGTCTTCCAGTCAGTCCCAGCCTTTGGTTGCGCCCTGAAAAAAGACAAAAACATATAAAATCTGCCAGTCTCTGTCTGTATTTTGTATCTCTCTCTCTCTTAAAAGGAGAATTAATTCAAACATCCCTTCAAGATAATGAATGTGGATGGGGACCAGCTATCAAGCTCCAAAAAGGCACACAAGTCTATTTGTGCACAATATTCCAAGTCTTCTTAAGCTATTTGATAGCTTTTGATTGAGGAACAAGCTGAAATTGATTTTCATTGTTTGCTGAAAATCTTTCTGTGGTCACCATTCACTTTATATGCAAAAGAAGCAAATTAATCCTTTTTCTTGTGAGTAAATGATGACATTGTTTCTATTTTTGTGTGAACAATTCTTTTCAAAAACACTTAATGTTCAGAAACATTATTGATTTGATGTACTGATGCTATTGGATAAGAACAAAACTTGAAGTGGTTTGAGCTGGATGATGATATTATTGTCTTTATAGCTGAATGAAATTTTGATAACTGATACATTTTGCAACATGGACACTGTTATTGAACTACAGTGAATTAGCCTTGAACCGACTTGAACTAAATAATAACACTATGTCCTTTTTTATACCTGAATAGTGGTGGGCGATATGAACAAAATCTTATATCACAATATGAATAATTTTATTTCACTTTATTTTTATTTTTGCTTTAAAAAAAAAAAGATAAAATCAACATTTTTGATACCATGGAAATTACATCATTCTTGCTTGTCACCAGTATCAATATCACCCAAAAAAAAAAAAAAAAAAAATCAAGCTCACTGAAGACAAGTAAACGATTCAAAAAAGTTAAAAAAGCTATTAAAAAACAATAACAAACTAATTACAAGCAATAGGACAAAGAAACTACAGACTAAATGAGAAATGCTACATACAGCTGAAGTCAAAAGTTTACATACACCTTGCAGAATCTGCAAAATGTTAATTATTTTAGCAAAATAAGAGGGATCATACAAAATGCATGTTGTTTTTTATTTAGTACTGACCTGAATAAGATATTTCACTTAAAAGACGTTTACACATATAGTCCACGAGAAAATAGTAGTTACATTTATAAAAATTACCCAGTTCAAAAGTTTACATATGCTTGATTCTACTGTGTTGTTGCCTGAAAGATCCACAGCTGTTTGTTTTTTTTTTAGTGGTAGATGTTCATGAGTCCTTTGTTTGTCCTGAACAGTTAAACTGCCCACTGTTCTTCAGAAAAATCCTTCAGGTCCCACAAATTCTTTGGTTTTTCAGCATTTTTGTGTATGTAAAACCTTTCCAGCAATGACTGTGTGACTTTGAGATCCATCTTCTCACACTGAGGACAACTGAGGGACTCATATGCAACTATTACAAGGTTAAAATGTTAAAATGCTCACTGATGCTCCAGAAGGAAACACAATACATTAAGAGCCAGGGGTGTAAACTTTTGAACAAAATAAAAATGTGTACATTTTTCTTATTTTGCCTAAATACCATATTTTTTCATTTAATACTGGTCTTCAGAAGCTACAGAAGATACTGACATGTTTCTCAGAACACATAATAAGTTCAATTTACTCTGATCTTCAAATGTAAGAAGTTTTTTTTGGATCTTAATGCATTGTGTTCTTTTGGAGCATCAGTGTTTGAAGACTATATGTTAAACATCTTTTATGTGAAATATCATATTCAGTTCAGTACTAAATAAAAATAACATGCATTTTGTATCATCCCTCTTACTTTGTTAAAATAATTAACACTTTGCAGATTCTGCAAGGTGTATGTAAACTTTTGACTTCAACTGTACATTGTATAAAGTACTCATAAAAACAGAGCATTTTCTTCACTGTGTAAATTTAAAAAAAAAATTTAAAGTTACAAAAGTGATTTAGTCAAGAACAATGAGATTTTGTTGTTTGATTAACATGAATGACAGACAGCAGGAATATTAGACTGCTGTCACTTTAAGAGCTGCCCAGATCCAATATACTGTTACACATGTGTTTTCTTTCTCAGCTGTTTGACCTAAATTTACTGTGACGAGGATTCTTGCAAAAACAGGCATTTTGACACATACATGTGTATTTAACTGTTCAAGGCCTATATAAAGTAGCAAAAATAACTCGTTCAATACTCCTGTGCTCTATGAGCACTGTCTTTACATGCGTGCACCTCTCTGACAGAGCAGAATTAGCAGAATTTGTCTCATATTTGAAGAATTTAGCATCATAGATTTTTTATTTCTGTGTATAAGCTAATTTGAAACAATCTGCAATGTATAAAGTGCTACATAAATTAAGGTGACTTGACTTCTTCCCTAGAATTCTACCTTTAGCTCACCTAGTCTGGCATAGATGTGACTGAGGACTCTAGAGGGCTGAACTCGGATTGGGTGAACGTCCTCCAGGGTTTCCGATTCAATGCCATGACCCTGCAGCAGCTGTTTAATCTCATCGTTTTCTGCCAGGATAGACACTGAAAATACAAGAATGGAAAAGAGCCAATGTAAATAGGGTGAGCTGGAATATTTATGTAATAGATTTAACATCAAACACAGGTTTCTAAATTGATTACCCCAGATTAAGCTCCTGTCAAAAGCAAGACTTACCTTGAACCACAACATCAGGCTTGGGAACTGTAGAGAGGCGTCTGTTGAGAGGATCGATTTCTCCAGCTGCTAAAAAACCCTATAAAGTCAAAAAGAAGTATTATTGTACATATACAGGAACATATTCTTTACATGATCATGACATGTTGTTCTCAGCTTTATAGCCACAAAGGGTTCATTCAGTAACATTTTTTTATTTGAATAAAATCAATTAATTTTCAGTGTGTATATATGTTTTTTTTGCACGGGATGCCCTGATATAAATAACTGCATTGAACTCTGCTAATGAGATGAGCAGGATGAATGAGTTGAAACAGGTGTGTTTCATAAGGGAGGAATAATGTGCAGCACGGCCTCCAGGAACAGATTGAGAAACACTGCAGTACAGCATTACCATATAGAGCGATTTTTCTGGAATTTACTGTACCTCTGCCAGCAGGTTACCCAATATGTACAGAGACTGGCCCCATTTCAGTGGACACTTGCCTACTGGCACTCTCTCCACGGTGTGAGGATTAACATACTCTTCATCAACCTAGTTGAAATGACACATATGAGGTGAAAATCCATTTTTCCTTTGGAATAGCCCACATCACTCAACTAGGAATCTGGCTTTTGGTGTTTCATCATAACAGTACAAACTCCAGTGCTTTAGTGTTAAGAGCAAAATAAATAAATGTGTCCAGATGGTACCTTATCTGGTGGAACACTATAAAGCTCGGGGACCAATCGCAATCCATTCTTCCCTCTGATGAGAATGCCGTCTAAAGCATCTCTGTACTCCTGAACCTAAATAAGAGAAGAACAAAGTATTGCTTTCTGAGGAATAGTTGGTTATTTATTGTCTACAGTGAATTGTCTGTACCTGTTCTGGACTGTTGATAAAAACGCCATCCAGGATGAGGTATGTCCAAAACAGTGGCCATTCACACTCTATGTTCTCAAAGAGCTTCAGCTCTGATGACTCATAGTACAATCGATTAGGGTCCTTAGAAAAGAATGATTGTTTGGGAATAAGCTCCAAACCGGCTATACAAAAGACAACCACACACAGAGATGTGACATATTTTATCTGACAAATTGTACAAGCTTGGTTTTACCTCTCGGGGAGTTTTATGTCCATCTCTAAGAAAGCGGCAGCATCCATATCTGCCCTATGAGTATGTATGGGGAAAATAAAGTGTTTGTCAAACGTAAAAAATAAAAGCAACAGTTTGCATGTTTTTATTTCATTTATATAATTTATAAAAATACTGATAATACGCAAAACTTTAATTAATTATAGTGTGTGTGTGTATTCTATATCTATATCTATATCTATATATATATATATAATTATTATGTATATGTCATCATTAAACTTTAATTGTCAAGTTACCATAAAAAAAATCTACAATCATTATTCCTATTTAGATGAAACAAGAGATTTTTTAAATTGTTTTAATAATTTGCTTCATTTCATGTTTTCTATGGCAAATGTACAAGTAATAGTTGCCATGAAGACATTATTGAGACAAAAAAAAAAAAAAACAAGAGATATCTTAAAATGTTACACACATATCTCAAGACTTTATGGAAGCCCATTTCCACCACTGAATAAAGCATAAAAAAGCTAATTTTTTCGTAGAATTGTGAGTTTTAAACTCGCTGACTTTTTTTCAGAATTGCGTGATATAAATCCACATTTGCGAGTTATAAAGTCCAATTCTAGTATATATCTCACAATTCTGATTTAATAATTTGCAATTGTGTGTTATAAAGTCAGAATTGCAAGATATAAACTCGCAATTCTAAGAAATAAAGTTTTTTTTTTTTTTTTTTAAAGTCAGAATTATGAGTTTAAATAAGTTTTTCTTGCAGTAACGAGTTTATATCATGCGATATTGACTGTATAACTCACAATTTTGAGTGTTATATGTCAAAATTCTGAGAAAAAAGTCAGAATTGCGAGATGTAAATTGGCAATTGCGAGAAAAGTCAGAATTGTGATTTTATATCACGCTATAATATATTTTTAACTCCCAACCGCGAGTTAAGTCAAATTCTGAGAAAAAAAGTCTGAACTGCGAGATGTGAAATTGTGAGAAAATGTAAAATTGCGAGAAATTAAGAAATGTATAGAATAAAGAACTGTAAAGTTATATCTAGCAGTTCTGTATTTCCTCGCAATTATGAGTTTATATCACGCAATACTGAATTTGCGAGTTTGTATCATGCAATTCTGAGAAAAAAGTCTGAATTGTGTGAAAAAAGTCGCAATTGCGACTATATCTTATATCTCGCAATTCAGAATTTTTTTCTCACCATTACGAGTTTATATCACGCAATATTGACTTTATTACTCACAATTGCGAGTTTATATCACAATTCTGAAAAAAAGTTAGAATTGCGAGATGTAAATTCGCAATTGTGAGAAAAGTCAGAATTGTGATTTTATATTACGCCATAATAAATTTTTAACTCCCAACTGCGAGTTATGTCAAATTCTGAGAAAAAAAACTCTGAATTGCGACTTTGCATCATGCAATTGTGAGAAAAAAAGTCACAGTTAACAGACAGTTAATAAACTCGCAATTCTGAGGAACAAGTGCTTTTTGAAGTGTTTTTTTGAAAATTCTGAATTTTTTTCTCACAATTACAATTTTATATCACGCAATACTAACTTCATAAGTCGCAATTGCAAGTTTATATGTTACAATTCTGAGAAAAAAGTCAGAATTGTGAGACGTAAACTCGCAATTGTGAGAAAAAAAGTGAGAATTATGACTTTTTATACAGTTTATATCTCGCAGTTCTGAGTTTTTTCTCACAATTATGAGTTAATGTCAATTTTTAGGAAAATAATTGCAAGAAAAAAAATCAGAATTGCAAGATGTAAACTTGCAATTGCAAGAAAAAAAGTCAGAATTGCAAGATAAAAAGTTGCAATCTTTTATTTGTTTATTCAGTGGCGGAAACGGGCTTCCACAAGACTTGGTTCATCAAACACAACAAGGTTAAAATCAACTAACTGTTCACAGAAGATTTATTGATATCCTTATCTCAAGACATCGTTATTCACCTGAAGTTTTGAAATTATTTCTTCTTTGGTGATATTAACTATGTCAATGTCCTCGACTGCAAATGCTGGATAAGAGATGATGGACAGAACCCCAGCATCCACTTCCTTAGATGTCGATGCCCTTGGCAGCATGGACCTGAGAATAGACTATTGTAAAGAAAAACATTTTGTTACTTTCAGGAGGCATTAAGACCTCTAAATAAGACGGATGCGGTCTTCCTATGTGTGACATCATAAATCAGTTTATTACTTGGCAGTGCTGAATGTCATCGGCTAAAGAGTGTACAACGGACTCTGGGCCACCCTTGGCACCGAAAAGGTTCAGTCCATCCAAGGCCTCCAGAGCTGCCTGAATAAACATGCAGCAAGAGGTCATGTTATTTTATCACATGGAGATCATTCTTTGACACTTGTTTTACATGTGAAACCAATTCTTAAGTGATTATGCAATTTATCACTAAAAATTTAAATATTTTACCTTTGCCATTCCAATTGAGCTGACGTTTATCTCAGGGATCCCTTGGTTTGTCTTGTCTCCTCGTTCCCACATTCCAAAATCCTGAGAATCATTTACAGTCTTAACATTTAAGGAAAACATGTTAAACCTTTCAGTATCACGGTGCTTACCGCCACTTTGTACGCAGATTCAATGTAAAAGATTAGATTCTGGACAGCGTCAACCTCATCGCGTGTATAAACAATTTTCAACCCTGTTTCAAACAAGAAAATAGTTTAGATGTGTTATTACATTGTTATAACAATGCATTATGCTGCATTTTGCAAACACAAATGTTACTTTACTCTAGAAGTGATAAGTTAAATTCAACCTGATGCTGTCATTTGAGCCAGGAAGAGCAGGAAGATGGAGGTGGCGTCTACCTGTAGATGACCCCATTCCTGATCACCAACTACAGTGGCACAAGTTCCTGTATGGTACTTAGCATGAAGGCAATCTTTGGTACTTTTGCTGTACTTGAACTTCTCCACCTTATCAAGCTGAAAATGAAACACAGGCTCAGAGTTACTGTACAAAAAGTCTTTGCTTCTATGACAAGGCTGGTTCACATGCAGCAACATCCTTGAACATACAGTCAAATCAGACATTATCACAGTTATATCACAGCTATAGTTTTGAAAATGGTAATAAAATATGACAAGAACTCAGAGTTAAACTATGTCAGAACAAATTCTTCTTGATAATCACAAATTAATTAGTCAAACCAAAATTTATTCAGACACCTTCAAAATTCCTCACATTATCACAGTTTATTTGCTAGTTTAGAAAATGGTAATAAAATATGACAAGAACTCAAGAGTTAAACTGTGTCAGAACAAATTCAACTTTGATAATGTCAGATAACTTTGATAGAAAGGTATGTAACAAAACATGGTCAGGTCAAAGTGTCAAATCAAATTTTTGGTCCCAATTTTTTTACTGTGTGAAGAATTTTTGAGTATATTGTGTCACAGTTTACTTTATTTTGCTATCCTCGCTTACATAAATGAACTATTCAGGGTTCCCACTCTAAGCCAAATGTCAAATTCCCTGACTTTTCCCTGACTTTCACTAACTAAAAAGCTGAATCCATTTGCAAGCTTTATTTACTTGTTCACAGACGTTTTTAAAACAAAACACATATACCGTCATGGACTAAAATATCGGCACCCTTGCAATTCTCTCAGAAAATAGTTCCAATTGCAAATGTTTTGGTGTTCATGTGCTTTTTTGGATTTGCTTGCACTGGAACAACACAAAAAACAGAGAATAAAAGTCAAACTTGATAAAATTTTACACAGAACTCAAAAATGGACTGGACAAAATTATTGGCACCTTGTCAAAATTGTAAGAATTAATTGCTTTTCAGGAATGTGATGCTCCTGCAATCTGCATTTAGACACACCTGTGGCAAGTAACAGGTGCGGGCAATATAGTAATCACACTTGCAACCAGTTAAAATGGTTGACTCAACCTTCTTCTCAAGAAAAGAACACAGTCCCTACAGTCAAACGTGGTGAAGGTTCAAAGATGTTTTGGGGTTGCTTTGCTGCTTCTGGCACTGGATGCCTTGACTGTATGAACGGTATCATGAAATCTGATGATTACCAAGGAATTTTGGTAAAAAATATAAGTAAGCTATAAAGAATTTTGGGGTGCATCGTAGTGGCCAGTGTCAGAAAGCTGCATCTCCACCAGAGGTCATGGGTCTTTCAGCAGGACAATGAACCGAAACACACTACAAAAAGCACTCTGAAATGGTTACAAACAAAGCGCTGAAGAGTTCTGAAATGGCCAGCAATGAGTCCAGATCTGAATCCCATAGAACACATGTGGAGAGATCTCAAAACAGCAGTAGATGGTCATTCATGGTTACAGGAAGCTACTGATTTCCGTTATCTTTTCCAAAGGGGGTGCTACCAAATATTAAGTTAAGGGTGCCACTAATTTTGTCCACTGCATATTTTGGGTTCTGTGTGGACTTGTATCAGATTTGACTTTCCTCATTTTTTTTGCAAACAAAAAAATATAAACCAAAACATTTGCAACTGCAACTATTTTCTGAGAGAAGGGTTGCATTTTTTTGACAGAATTGCAAGGATGCCAATATTTTTGGCCATCACTGTACAGTACTGTTTTTTTGTTTTGTTTTGCCTTTACCCGTTAAATGCACTTTTTACTATTTATACAGAAATTAATTTATATATTTTTTATGCTTTATGTTTTTATGCTTTCATAACCATAACCTAACTATAACAATAGGCAAAACACTGTAACTGTAAAATGGGCAACGTGTGTAATTCTTGCTTTCATAACGATAACAAATATAACAGACCCTAGAAATATATATAGGGACATGAGTGGCATTTTCAGTTTGTTTCATGCTACACATTGCACATAATAAAGTGTCACATGAAGCCTACATATTATTCTCTAATATAATTCATCAATAGTGTGTATTTGTACATTCATCTGTTTCCTGCTGGCTATAATTTGTTTGAATCTGTATATAGCTTACTTATATTTTTATATTAGTTTCTGATTTTGAGGAAACACACAAATAACAGGATTTCAAAAGAGTCTTCTGTACAATCGCTAACCACTGTAATGCACTCTAAACTTTAATAAGCTAATACACTATACACAAAATTAATTGCCTCCAAGTAATTAAGTAATGTTTTACAACAAGAATGGGGTTGCCATTTCAGTGATGAGTGTAGACTATGATTCAGATCAGAAACCAATTATATTTCATTAAAAAAAAACTGTTCAAAGAAAATTCTGACTGTATTCATTATGGTATTTTATTATTATATAATATGACCTGATTTTATTTTAAATAAAAATGCACACAATATCAATAAATTGTTTGGGATTATTAGTTTTGTAAGGTTTTTCTTTTTAAGGAGGAACAGTATACTTTCATTCAGCAAAGACACATTGATCATAATGACATTAATAAAGCAAAACATAAATGCTGTTCTTGCTAACTTTGTTGATCAAACAATCCTGAAAAACTGGAATAACCAAGTCTGAAATTCTCATCCGAAATACAATCTCACGTTGTGTCAATCACGTTTACACACTGCCACCGAAACTTTCATCAGTCACAAAAAAATTCAGATTGGGTTAAATTTTCAGCATTTTTCGCATTCTGTAGCAAACATTTCAAGAGGTGATTTACAATTCTGGGTCACCATGACGTTATGTACACAACGAATTTTGACGAATACAAACAAACACATACAAAAATTTTGGACTTAGTGTGCAAGGACATTAAATGACTGCTGAAAACAGAGCTTTGTCATTGCTCCAAAAAAAAACATTTTAAAATGTAAAATGTAACTTGTTTTTATTTCACAATATTACTATTTTACTGCATTTAAAAACTAAAAAAAAAAAAAATACTGCCCCCAAACTTTTGATTAGTAGCATATGTTCTACTTCAAAGCAATGGCATTTGAAACTGAACACTGATCACCATAACGATGACTTCGCATGTCCAGCAAAACATTATACACTGTGTATGTTTTAGACTTACTTTGCAAAATAAGCAGGATTTGTCAGATTTTATCAGAATGTGTTCTTACAAGTTTGGACAATCAACCACTAAGAAGTGTGGGAAAGCATGGGGTTAATACTGATATGGTATGTTGTTTATCCGTACCTGTCTCATCATACACTGCAGTAATCCTCGCATGAGTTTGACCACACTCTACAGGATGAGAAGAGACAGAGAACAAGAGAGAGAGAAAGCGAGCAGTGAGCCTTGACCATGACCTTATCCTCTCCATCTGCTATGACCATGAAAGAAACATGAGCCAAATGATTTGCCCTCTGGCATTTTACATGGTCTCCCAGACACAAACACTAATGAGCAGAAAATACTAAATGTCTGGGACACGCTCAGACATGGTCTCTGATGCCCTTTGACAAAATGGTATGGTTTTGTTTGTATCTCAACTCACTACATATGCATGAACCGACCTGCTCCAGTTCATAGGCTTTGGCTTTGTCTTCATCTCTGTCTGCATTCTTTCTGTAGGCCAGACTCAGGGCCCACACAGACAGGATGCAGTACACATTGTCTCTAACCCAGGCGTGAGGTAACGTCTCATCTCCTGGGAGTAACCCTGTCACCGGATCCTGTAAAATATCATGAGGAAACATATATGTTATTATCCTGAGGGTCAACCATACTCAAAACTATATTACTGTATAAGTGTCACCAATGGCCTGGCCTATGACATTTGATGCAACTGACATTTTAAAATCAATGTCTGTGTGTTTTAAAGTATTTTTCATTTGTAATCATATATTAACACAATCCTGTTACCTTATATATGTGACCCTGGACCACAAAACCAGTCTTAAGTAGCACAGGTATATATTTGTAGCAATAGCCAACAGTACATTGATTTTTCTTCTACACCAAAATCATTAGGATATTAAGTAAAGATGTTCATGTTCCAAGAAGGTATTTTGTAAATTTCCAATTGTAAATATATCAAAACTTAATTTTCAACTAGTTTGCTAAGAACTTAATTTAGACAACTTTAAAGGCCATTTTCTCAATATTTAGATTTTTTTGCACCCTTAAATTACAGATTTTCAAATAGTTGTATCTCAGCCAAATATTGTCCAATCCTAACAAACCACACATCAATGGAAAGCTTTTTTATATACAAATGGACACTTATGACGATTCTCAAATGCTCAAGAACCAAAGTCAAACTGTAAACTCTCTTGGGATAAATAAGTGTGCTTAATTGTATTGACTGTGCACTTGTAGTGTACTTTAAATCTTAAAAATATATTTTAAAAAACCATAATTTAATAATGAATAAAAGGCCACCTTTATGTACTTAAAGAAGTGCACTTTCATGACTATTTTTTGTGACACAATAAAAGGACAGTCCCGTCAAATATGAAATTATTGTCATCATTTACTTACCATAATGTTGTTCATGTTGTTATGACCAAAAAATACAATGGAAATCAACTGTTTGGTTAATATTGTCTTTTGTGTTCAGCAGAGAAAATAAAAGCATACAGGTTTGGAACTAATTGAGGGTGACAATAACAAAAGTTTGGTGAACTGTCCCTTTAAGTGCAGTTAAATAAACTTTAAATTATAAGTTTGATTTTTAAGTACATTTTAAATCACTGTTTTAATAATCTTTTGTCATGCTTTGAAGAAGTACACTCACTAAAGTACATGTAAAACTGTAGTGTGTTATTGAATATTACATTTAAAGTTAATCCCCCAGTTTCGCAGACAAGGCTTAAAACTAGTCCCACACTAAACTGCAAATCTGAGCTGTTTCAACTGAAAGAAACTTGCACTGACTGATCTAAAAATGTATCAGTGCCTTTGTTGTGTCTCAAGATGCACACCAGTGATGTTTTTTTTCTAAGCATGTTTATAAAATTTACTTAAATGTCCTAAATGAGCTATGGGATAATCCTGGTTTAGTCTAAGCCCTGTCTGTGAAACAGGTCAATATATTTTGAATGTACAAAATTGCATGACATACAGGTTTCAATAAAAAAATATATATTTTAAAAAAGTATATTTTAGTTTTCCATAAATGATTGTCAGTATCTTCAGCTAGGATAGCAGAAGTAAATATAAAACTGAATATAAAGTCATTTAAGTCCTACTTAAGTGGCAGAAAAAAATATTAAACTCTTGAATGTAACTAATTGTGTTTAATATTAATATAAACTATATTAGATTCTCATTTAATAGCAAAAACTGGCCAAAAACATTACATTCAGTTGCATTTGAAACTTAGTGTATTATTTGCGTACTTAAAAGTATGCTAAGTGTTCTTTTTCACATAGCTGCCATTTCAATAAATGTCAACATAGCAAGAGTGTGTTTATGTTTGTAAACCAAGAGCAACACAACACGTGCTGTTGTTCGTTTATGTGATGTTTAGGCTCACCTGGTGACAGAGGATTGTCTGTTGCAACATTCTGGCATAGTTGTCGAGTTTCACTCCGGAATTACTGCGGCTTCTCATTATGGCTCCTTTCTAAATGTAGTTTAGTTCTACAGCTTCACTAGCACTGTGAGCTTAGCTTAGCTACCGGTGGTCAAGTATCAAGTACCGTACATGTGAGGTAGGCAAATGTCAAAGCCTTAAGTTCAGTAATATCTATTACATCAGATGATGTAACTGGTGTTAAGGCGCACCCTATCTTATACGTACAGGTGCAGCTTCCATCCATTAACAAAATAAAATAAATAATATAAATTAAAATAGAATATATTTTTTAAATATCATAACAAGTATGGGCCATTCTACAGAATTGGCGCAAACTGCTGTCCCACAAAATAAATAAATAAATAAATACATTTAAAATGCATTTAAAAAATAAAACCATAGATGTTTATTAAGATTCTTTTATTATCTATTGAAACCCACAATAATATTTAAAACATCAATATATATAAAATCATCATTTAGTGGGTACTAGCAATTGGGAGGTGGCTGTCCCGAACCCTAACCCCTAAATTTCATCTTATGAAAATGATATTGAAATAATTATTTAGCATTTTATTCCATTGTTGTTTTTTAAAAAATTTTTTTATTTTTTTACAAAAGTGAAGTTCAAATATATATATATATATATATATATATATATATATATATATATATATATATTATTTTATAATTTTTTTTTTTTTTTTTTTGAAAATTATAAAACTTTATTTAAAAAAAAAAAATTGTCCCGCATTTTCATTGTCACTACCGAAACAGTGTATGTTTTAGTCCATTGATTGAAACTGATTTTATCTACACACCTACATTTATGATGCGGAAATATTTATGTGTCCCTCTCTCTCATATCTACATGGTGAGTAGATAGACCCCATCATTTTGAGGTAAATGTGTTCAAAAGTATGTAAAATCTGTGTGAAAGTTTAAAGAATATCACTACCAAACACCATATTTCTATAATTAAACACTTTTTACAGTAAGTCATTCCATAACATTTAGTTTTTATATGTTTACCACTGTTCAGAACTGTGCTAGCTAACCATGTGCTGAGTAGCATCTTATCACTGCCAAAAGAGTCACGATCAAAACATTTGGTGAAATCTTTGTTTTTTTAGGGTGTTATTATGGTCATAGATTTGCTGTCATAGTTATCCAATACAAAATTGTCAAAAGGGAACACATAATCCTTTATTTAGGGGGAAAAAAATGTTAGTACAGTTATGCACATTTTTAGTATTTTATGTTTTAGTATGTGGGTTAAAATGTTGAAATGTGATGTGGTCACTACCAAAACATTACTGTCACTACCGAAAATGTGCTGTCACGACCAAAACATGGGATGTTTTGTCAAAAAAAATAAAAAAATAAATAATAATAATAATACTAAATTCTCAACTAAGATGTTATGATAGTGTTCGGTCCAATGTATATTCAAACTTATAAATCTTTAAGTGTGAAATCAGTATGATCAACTTTTTGCCTCTTACAATGAAAAACTGGATTAAAAAAACAAATCTCATAAATCACACATGAAATATTGTTAAAATTGTAATTGTTATTGATTTACCTCTGAAAACGTTTTAATAAAATAGAAAATATACGACGATAGACGATGCAAAATTTGTGAAGCGGACAAATATTCCAAAATTTTCTGAAAATACAATATGAGAATTAACTGCACAATTACTAGAAATGTGTACTTGGATATTATACAATTCGCATACAAAATGTGTGGAAGAAGACACATCCGCATCTGTCCCAGTGATTTGAAGAGGTTCTGTTGTTTACAAAATGAATTGGCTTAATTAGTTATGCTGACATTTAGACTAACACCACGAACTGTGAGTCTGATATTTATGCAATATTCCATAAACAGCAATTTAATAGTGAGTAACTCATATTTAAGACACTATTGACAGCTACTTTGTCTTTGCTGGAGAGAAAGAAAGTCAAAGTTGAATCCGCCACAAAACTGTGCTGTTTAAATCAGTTTGTTTGAACCAGTGTTAATTTCGTGACGAATAATTTTCGTCATTAACTTCGTCAACGACTTTTTTTTCACAGACGAAAACGAAACGATAACGAACTAAAATTCTTCTTGAATGACAAAAACTATGACAAAAATCTACTGGCATTTTCGTCAACGAATAAAAACGATTTTATTTGTTGACGGAAAGAGATTCATTCAGAATAATCTGTTGCGTAGATGCATACAAACCGGCGGGACACAAGCTAAAATAGACTTGCTGCAGGTCTTACAAAACGTTCAGAAATGTCAATATGTGGGAGAACCTTAATATCAAACCTATATAATGAGTTTGGAAATTTTAGAGAAATTCTTAATAAATGCATTGCACTGTAATTAAACCCACTGAGTTTTAGCCGACTAAATTTATTGTAGATTTAGTCGTCTAAAATGATATTTCGTCGACTAAAACTAAAAACAATTCAGATGACTAAAATATGACTAAAACTAAATGGCATTTTAGTCAAAAGACTATGACTAAAACTAAATCAAAATCTGCTGTCAAATTATAACTGGTTTGAACGAATCAAATGATGATTCAATGATTCTTTCCAACAGAGAGAGTCACCTACTGGCACCTAATGTAACATGTATTATAAACGAAATTTTTTATAAATACTCTAAATAATAAAAATTGAGTTTAAGGCTTCAACAAAGGCAAATTGATCTTAATTGCATACAAAAATACACAATAAGACAAACAAAGATAAACATCACAAATTCAAATAATGAAACTGTTAGGAAATAAAGGTATTTTTAGTGATTTATTTGACCAACTTAAACTTTGCTCTCGTCAGAAAAAGAACATGCAATCTGGGTACATGTGGAGGTGGTTCACAGTACAATGACATCAGTCTGTTACAGTACATTCTTGTGCAAATACTCCTCTCACTAGCATGTGGATACTGAGGGACTTCAGGGCCCTTTGCCGTTAGTACTGGGTTTCTCAGAACATCCTAAAAAAAGATATGTGCGGCTGTGCACGTTCTCTTGAACTGGCCCTGTGCCTAGTATAGATTTTAACTGACACACCTGAGACCTTCTGTATGCCCTCATATCTTATACAGTACTTTATATCAAATATCATATGAATAGAACTATTTTATACATATATAGATCTTAAAATAGAACTTTTAGCCTCAACTTCCAACATGTCCTAAACAGTAACAAAATCACTTTTATGGCACTGTGATTGTTAATACTGCATTACAGAAATTAAAAATCAGTTTAATACAGTCCTTTAAGTATATTTACAATGCCAATACTCTTGTTTAATGACCAATAATTTTTTTTAAATGGCTTGAACATAAAACATACAGTGAAAACAATGTAACTTCAAGTCAGTCTTCTCCACATGCTCTGCACAGTAAATGTACAGCGCTATATACAGTTTAGAAATTAAAGTGCTTGAAACATAGCCTACGGCCATATTGGGTTGACTAATAAATGAAAATATTTTCAGGCTTCCACTCCTAAGAATGAACAGGCTCATTAAATGAACAATGACCGTTCCTGGGGGTAGAAAATATAATCAGTTTTCAGATTTAAGGGCAGTTTTAGGACTTTAAGTCAAAGGAAATAACGGCAGCAGTGACTTACCTGCATAAACCTGTAGTACACTCTATGTTGTCATGGCAATATGCTCCATATGGTTTGAAGCCCATAATTCGCCACAAAGGGGACATTCGTATCTTGCGGTGAAGTATATGTGATGAATGAAGATCTGATTGGACCTCAGGAGTCACTACTGGCACAGTAGATACCTAACAAACATTTCTCAGTGAGTAGGGATCTTATGCATGTATTTTTTTATGTATCATTTGTTAACAGTAGTTAATGTATTAGCTAACATGAACAATGAGTGGTATATTTTGACAATTTACCAATCTGTTAATGTTAGCTAAGTGTGACCTGTGGTACCAGTTTAAAAAAAAAGTTGTTGAAAAGAGATGTAAACTCACCTGGTATATCAGCACTAATAAGATCAATGTGCAAAATCCAAATTTTGCCAGGTTAATGTGTTGCAGATGCATTTTGGTGATGTTATTTCCCACAAAACTCCGGTATGACGGTGTGTCCAGAAGATTACTTAAGTTTTGCGATGACCATGTGTATTTATAACCCTCCAGCATTGATCTTACCTCCCCACCCTCGCTGTCTATCCTTCTCTCCTGCTCTCTTACTCTGCTCAAGGCCGTGGCCAAGATAAAATCACGTGTTTAGTAAATATTTGAGAGTTTACGTAAGCTTAGACTGGTATTAATGTGTAGTCGTCTAGTTTCTGGGATCATTGGGAGTAGAAAATTACAGTCTCTCAGAAGTACTGCCCTACATTTTTTTTTAGGGATTTACAGTAGCCTACTTTTACATTGTGATTAGACTGTTTTATATAAATGAATTTTAAAAAGAAGTGTTGGGGAAAGTTACTTTTAAAAGTAATGCATTACAATTTTGCCTTACTCTCTAAAAAAGTAACTAATTATGTTACTTAGTTACTTATTATGGAAAGTAATGCATTACATTACTTTTGCGTTACTTTTGCTTGTTTGCTTTTTAATATAAAAAGTTTAGATTTTTAGCAAATGTAAAAGCCCTTTCACGTCTGTACAGTAGAACTGCAGGAAAAGGAAGTTCAACACTCTTCAGTAATGAGAAAAATTAAGCACAAATGTTAGTGATTAAATACATCAAAAAATGGGATTAAATATAGAGGAAACAAAAAGTACCTGGCAGTATTTTTTTGAAAAAGTAACTCAGATATTTTCTTGTAAATGCAAAAGTAATGTGTTATCTTACTAGTTACTTGAAAAAAAGTAATCTGATTATGTAACTTGCATTACCCCCAACACAGGAAATTAATATTATACATTACCAGTCAGATTTTTAAGGAAGTCGTATAAACGTTTATTATTATTATGTTGAAAACAGCTGAGTAAATTTTTTTTCAGGTTTCTTTGATGAATAGAACGTTTAGAAGAGCAGCATTTATCTGAAATAGAGATCTTTTGTAACATTATAAATGACTTTATCATCATTTTCGATTAATTTAAAGCATCCTTGCTAAATAAAAGTATTAATTTCTTTAATTGTCTCCCCCCCCCCCCCCCCAAAAAAAAAAAAAAAAAAAAAAATATATATATATATATATATATATATATATACTGACTCTTTTTGAATGGTAGTGTATAATTTTACAAAAGCTTTTTATTTCAGATAAATGCTGACATTTGGATCTTTCTATTCATCAAAGAATCCTGAAGCAAATATACTCAACTGTTTTAAATATTAATAATAACAATAATAGAATAATAATTCTGAAGGATCATGTGACACTGAAGACTGGATATAAAAGACTTTTTTAAATAATGTTATAAATAATTGTAAAAATATTTTAAAAAGTCTTATTTACCGTTTAACAAATTACAGTTTATAACGTTGGTGGTGCTGCAGTAAAAAAAAATGAAAACATTACATGCACCACAAAGTTAAAAAATAATAACAATAAAACTACATGTACTATTTAAACCACTAAAATCTGTTAAATTTACTATAAAAATGGCGGCTGTGGTTGCTAGAACTTTGCCATTAAAAATACAGAAACGTTTCAAGATTTATGGATTTAACCTTAATTTACTATAATATATATATGTATATATATATATATATATATATATATATATATATATCATGAACTGATATCATGTAAATATGACAAAATACTACATTCTGTTTTGTACCTTCGTAATATACTGACAATCAAGCACAGGTGCAGTGAAAGATGTAATTAATCAAAAGTAAATACTAACAAATAGAAAGTAAAATGATAACTAATCACAAAATAACAAGAGGATACATAATAAAATTACAACGTAATAAAAAAAAAAATTTTTCACTTCCAAAAACTGTAAATTTAGCAGTATTTTACTTTAAAATGACATTAAATATACCATTAACTTTTCAGCATCTATATAGTAATGTAAATTACAAGTTTAACAATTAACCTTAGCATTTTACAGTCTTTTACTGTTAAAATTGTAATCATTTTACAGTGCAGCGATTTTGCAGAGGAACTTATTTGACAATGGATAACACAGATGTTGCTTATCACTTTTTTCAGAATTTAAAAAGAAAATTAAAGTGAAAGGTGTGTTCTCATCTGTCTAAATCAATAGGTCATCAGGTTCACCCAGATAACATGGCCTGTTCATACTAGGAACCTTGCATGCCATTGCATCAGTAATTTCAAGTATGATTAAAATTGATATAATGAATGTATGAATATAAATCATTGCAAAAGCAGAATAATTTACCAGATACTGTAAGATTGCAACAGTATTTCGCTTAGTCGTGTAATTAATTATTATGCATGCCGTTTTTATGCATTTTATGGATAAAACGTCACAACGCAGAACCACTTAAAATGAACTGGAATAGGTCGTGAACAGTAATAGGACGTTCATATATGCTACAATTTAAATATTGCTCTAAATTAATTTCAGAATTGTAAAAACTTTTATGTTACGCATCATGCTGGCGGAGTCACACTGGCGAACGGTGAAAGTTCAGCATGTGCTCCAAATGACAGAACAGTGTGATCCAGTCCCACAATCTATGTATTTAATCGGCACAAACTGGGGAGTTCTAAAAATATTTGTTTTGAAAATCTGTGGGCTATCACTTATTTGTGATGTGCAGTTATGATTTCATGTTTTCTGAGGGAACAGTCTTAATGCCGTTTAAAGAGATAAAACAAAGTCCATAGGGTTCATGACAACACAAAGTCCATTAGTACGGTGGCCGAGAGAGCTCAACGCGCTGCAAGTTAAGAAAACACATGCAAATAGCAAAAGCACCAGCAAATTAAGAAAACAACTTCATCAGTTTGACAGCACATGTGCTGCAAATACAGAAACGCACTGCAAACACCCACAACACAAACAAATTAAGAAACGCTCTACAAAACAGAAACGAGCTGCAAATAGTCACAACACAACCACACACAAAAACGCGCTCCCGAAACAGAAACGCGTTGCAAATAGACGCAACACAACCAAAAACAGAAACCTGCTGCAAGTACAGACCACATCGGCAAAGTTTAAAGCAACTGCAACAACTTGTTGTGGTCTGTGCATGCAGCGAGTGTGTGTGTTCGGTTGTGTTGCGTCTATTTGAAATGTGTTTCTGTTTCGGGAGCGTGTTTTTTGTGTTTGGTTGTGTTGTGACTATTTGCAGCTCGTTTCTGTTTTGTAGAGCGTTTCTTAATTTGTTTGTGTTGTGGGTGTTTGCAGTGCGTTTCTGTATTTGGTTGTGTTGCGAGTATTTGCAGCACATGTGCTGTCAAGCTGATGAAGATGTTTTCTTAATTTGCTGGTGCTTTTGCTATTTGCATGTGTTTTCTTAACTTGCAGCGCTTTGAGCTCTCTCGGCCACCGTACCATTGGGTTTAGGACAACACAAAGTCCGTAAAGTTCAGCAACACGTAATTGTGGTAACAAATGTGATCACACGTTGTGATCATGAGCATGTACTTTAGGCTCAGTTTGTCTGCGGCTGTCACCTATAGATGGCAGCATTGAGCCACTCATTGACAGCATGAGTGTGGAACTTTAATGTTTATTAAGATACATTTTTTATTTTTTTTCCCCTAAATGCTCAGTAAAAGAACGTGCTACTGCTGATATAAACTGTTTATTTGTTCTTATTTTATTTTCGAATGCTCTTTTGCAAGGCTTAGTGAAATATAGTTAAAAACTGTAATGGAATTTTGCATTTGACATTTCTAGTAATGACCATCCCTTGTAAAAAAAAAAAAATGTACAGCATACTTTAGCATAAAGAGAGTACTCATTAAATAGATAAAAAATATACTAAGTGTAAAGTTACTGCATGTAATTGTAAGTTTTCGCACACTTCATTGCATGTTATTTACTATGTAAAAAAGCATATTACCAGTCAAAACAGTACAATTTTGAAATATTTTTACTATTTCAAATAACTATTTTCTATTTACTTAATTTATTCCTGTGATTTCAAAGCTGAATTTCAGCATCATTTCTCCAGTAACTTCAGAAATAATTTTAATATTTTGATTAGTTGCTCAAAAAACATTTATTATTATTATTATTATTATTATTATTATGTTGAAAACAGCTGAGTAGATTTTTTTAGGTTTCTTTAATGAACAGAAAGTTCAGAAGAACACCATTTATCTGATAATATATATATATATATATATATATACACACTGACTCTAAGCTTTTGAATGGTATAGTGTATAAAGCCTTTAATTTCAAATAAATGCTGATCTTTGAAATTTTCTCTTAGTCAAAGAATCCTGAAAAAAAATTACTCAGCTGTTTTGAATATTGATAACTTCTTGAGCAGCAAATCAGCATGATTTCTGAAGACTGGAGTAATGATGCTGAAAATTTTGCTTTAAAATCACAGGAATAAATTACATTTTTAAATATATTCAAATAGAACACATTTATTTTAAATAGTCAGAGTTTTACTGTTTTTACTGTACTTTAGATCAAATACTTTGACTGTGTAGTATGGTTTGTTATTATATAGTCATATTAAATGCAATTATCTGAATTTTAGAATGAATGACCCACTTACACAGGATCAAAATATCAAAACATATTTTTATATGTAATATCATGAGTGTACTGTTGAATGTAAAGGTGTCAGAAGTAAACTTTTTTTAAGTTTACTTAGGCTATGTTAAGAAACCTAGTCATGAAAGGGTACTCTCTTACAAGTACACTTAAGCTGCCTTTCATTTTATTAATATGACTGTATCTGCAAATAAATGTTTCAAATATACTTTTAAGATCTGAAGTAGCCTACACTACAACTGCACATTCAATTCAATTAATTGCAGTTCTTTTCACAAAGGATTAAAGGGATAGTTCACCCAAAAATTAAAATTCTGTCATTTAATTACTCACCCTCATGTCATCATAAACTAAGACCTCAAGTTCACCTTTGAAAGATAAATTAAGATATTTTTTTGATACAATCCGAGAGCTTGCTGACCCTGTATAGACAGCAAGGGTCCTACCATGATCAAGGCCCAGAAAGGTACCAAGAACATCAACAGAATGATAGCACATGACCGAGGTAGGACCCTTGCTGTCTATGGAAGGTCAGAAACCTCTAAGGATTTCATTAAAAATATCTTAATTTGTGTTTCTTAAATGGTTAAATGAACGACATGATAAAAATAAATAAATAAAAATAATAATAAAGGTTATTTTCTTTTTTTTCTGATAGATAAAACACTTTTAGAGACAAACCAAACTGTGAAAGACATTCTCAATCGAATACTGAAGTCTAATCTTGTGTATCGGCACTTGGCTGTACATGTCTTAGATATTGTACGTCATTGGCATCGGCGCTTGAGTGACACAACATAGCAAACAAGGTAAGTGTTTACTAGTTTCACTTTAATTTTAGCGCAGTCAATGTACGGCATGTTTACATTATAAATATGTTTTGAAACAGTTCCATTTCATGCCATTATGCCACGGCTCTTAAGTTGATGAAAATAACAGCTGGTTAGCAAGCAATCCTTTAGCTATCCTGCTAACAAGCCCCATGAGTATTTTTGCGAATTTGTCATAATAGTTCCTTATTGCAGACAGCTTGAAGTAGGTTAGGAGGAGTGTTATAGGCGGTTTTTCTACGCCATTTTGGCGCAATCGAAGATATAGCTCATATTTTTTGCAAGCTAACTGGCTAAGCTAAAATGACCCATATCTGAAGTTTGCTGATGTCATTAGCTGTGGTTTAGTAACTCAGATGGTAAACCTTTAATCCAATCTGGTACTTTTTTTAGTTAAAAATAATACACATAAATTTAAATATGGGGGGAAATACGTTTTTGTTTTTTAAAAAAATTAAAATGTGAAAAAAACAAAATATACAACATTTTGGTATGTAAACATTCCAGTGTATTGATTAATTTAATTTATTTTGTTTAATATTCATTTTTAATCCTAATTATTCCTTTTTTGGCTTTATTTTTAAATCTTAAATAAATAAATAAATTATGATAAACCTTTAATCACTTATATTACAGTTAGATCACTAAAGAATGTTAATAGAGATTATTTGAAATTCTTTTTCTGCTGCTAAGGTCTCATTCTTACTATGAATATATGACTATTGTAACTGCTGTATTCAAAGTCCATCTGCTTTTGAAGTTTTTGAACAGTAAGATTTGTAATGTTTTTTAAGTCTCTTCTGCTCACCAAGCCTGCACTTAATTAATCCAAAGTACAACAAAAACAGTGAAATTCTGCTATTATGTTTTAAAATGTAATTTGTTCCTGTGATTTCAACGCTATTTTTTTTTGGCATCATTACTCCAGTCATGTGATCCTTTAGAAATCGTTCTAATATTCTGATTTGCTTTTCAAAAACATTTTTTATTATTATAATAAATTATGTTATTATATAAGCTGAGTAGATTTTTCAAATAAATGCTGTTCTTTTGAACTTTATCAAAGAATTCTGAAAACAAATATATCACAGTTTCCTTGAACTGTTTTCAACATTGATAATAATAATAATAATAATAATAATAAATGTTTTTTGAGCACCAAATGAGCTTATTAAAATTATTTCTGAAGGATCATGTGACACTAATAATGATTATTATTAAAAAAAAAATTTTTTTTAATTGAAATAATATTTTACAATATTACTGTACATTACCAGTTTTTGAACAGTAAGATTTTTTATTTATATAAGCTGAGTAGATATTTTTCAGGTTTCTTTGGTAAATAGAAAGTAAATATAAATCTTTGGTAAAATTATAAATGTCTTTATCATCACTTTTGACCAATTTAAAGCATCCTCCAAGCTTTTGAATGGAACAGTATAGTGTATAATGTTGCAAAACCTTTTTATTTTAGATAATTGCTGATATTTGAATCTTTCTGCCCATCAAAGAATTCTAAATCTATGTATATATTGTTAGTAATAATAATAATAAATGTTTGTTGAACAGCAAATCAGCATATTAGAATGATTTCTGAAGACTGGAGTAATAATGCTGAAAATTTAGCTTTGATCACAGGTAAAATATATTTAAATAGTAAAAATATTTCACAATATTACTGCTTTTGCTGTATTTTCGATCAAATAGACGCAGGCTTGGTGAGCAGAAGAGACTTCTTTAAAAAAATCTTCCTGTTCAAAAACTTTTGACTGATAGTGTATATTACTTGTAATCAAGAATCATAATATATGCAATTAAAAAGCCATGTTGTAAATCACAGCTGGGTTACTATTCAATCTAGAAGTGCATGGTAAACATTAATAGTTGGGTGGATCCTGTCAGGCTTTAACTCAAATGGAGTCTCTTATGCTCTGGTCAAAGGACATTTCCATGTCCTCCACATTCTGGAGAAAAAATGGATAACACAGGCTATTGCAGCGAGAGCTTCAACAGCCTGCAGAGCGGGACCAGCGATGAGGACATGGTGGAGATCGCAGGAGCCACGCTGGACTTCTCCAGCACTGATGACGTGCCTCCTCTGGACCGGGACTATAGCTCAGGTGAGTGCCAGATCTGTCCGTACCCATGTGTTGCATTATACTGAGATGGGACAAAGGGGATCGAAAGTGGCCCCGGTGGTGACGTGGAGAGGTGACAATATAACTCATATTATTTCCCTAGTTGTAGCTGCCACCCAGTTTTATCCTTATTCATTTATGTTCTTTTCTTCACTTTTATTGTCATTCATAAGGTTCCCATAGTTTTTCCCCTTTTCTCTCATCATACGATATAGGTTTGAGGGCAAATGTGTAATGTATAGCTCTCTGGTGTTTGTGTGTCTGTGAGAAAATAGCGGTGAGAATTCGCTGAGGTCACAACTTTGCTATTCGCCGTCTCCCTAACAGAAATCCTTTTATCAATGAGATCAAAGTGTCCCCTCTAGTTATTTCCATCGTAGCTAGTTTCATATTTTGAGCGGTGTCAGGTTTTCACATCCATCTGTTTCCCTTGCACTTCCTTAGTGTTTGATATCAGTTGCTTTGTAGAATGTTTACTGTGTGTATACAGTATGTGAGTTATTGTTTTGCAACTTCTATGTTGTATGATTTGAATCATATGAACGCTATATAGCCTAGTAATTGATATATAATTAAGACTGGTTTCTAGAAGATTGATAATTATTAACTACAGCTAGTTTTATTGCTGTTTTTTTCTTTGTAGTGTAATGTATTTCCTGTTCTTTGTCCTAGTAAACTCATTCTATGAAAGTCATGTGAAGAACTATGAACACTAGAACAGGAATGTGGACTACCATAAATGTAATGTGACAACCTTTTCACTAAAAGCCCACAAGAAGTATATATGCTGCATTGAAATGTAATATAAAATGCTTCATATTTAATACTTAATGTTGCTATATATTTAATACTAGTAATAATAATAATTAATTCAAATAAATAACAACTTATTTATTAAAATATACAGCTAAAATAAAGTGAATGGACCCACTGTGCAAAGAAATGTACAAACACTATTGTTCAATGTTTAAAAAAAATACTTTTATTTAAAAAATACATTTATAATTTCAAATAAATGCTGTTCTTTTGAACTTTCTGTTCCAAATATTACAAATATATCACAGTTTTCACAAAAATATTATGCAGCTCAACTGTTTTCAACACTGATAATAAAAATAATAAATGCTTTTTTGAGCACCAAATGAGCATATTAATTCTAATTGACACTAAATACTAAATAAACACACTAAATAAATAATAATGATTATATAAATTCAGCTTTGGAATTTATTGGAATATAAACCAGCACAGCAATAAACACATTTTAAAATATACTAACAGTTATTTTAAATTGAAATAATATTTTACAATAGTACTGTACACTACCAGCCAAACGTTTTTGAACAGTAAGATTTTTTTGTTTTTTTTTAAAGAAGTCTCTTCTGCTCACCAAGCCTGCATTTATTTGATCTAAAGTACAGCAAATACAGTAGAATTAGAAATATTTTTACTATTTCAAATAACTGTTTTCTATATGAATATATTTTAAAATGTAATTTATTCCTGTGATCAAAACTACATTTTCAGCATCATTACTCCAGTCTTCAGTGTCACATGATCCTTCAGATATAATTCTAATATGCTGATTTGCTGTTCAAAAAGCATTTATTATTATTATTATTAATATTTAAAATGGTTGAGTACATTTTTTTCAGGATTTTTTGATGAAGAGAAAGGTCCAAAGATCAGCATTTATCTGGAATAAAAGCTTTTGTAACATTACATTATAGTTATACACTATACTATTTAAAAGCTTGGAGTCAGTATATATATATATATATTTTTAGAAAATGATAGAAAATAATACTTTTATTTAGCAAGGATGCTTTAAATTGATCAAAATTGATAATAAAGACATTTGTAATGTTACAGAAGATTTCTGTTTCAGATAAATGCTCTTCTTCTGAACTTTCTATTCATCAAAAAAACTTGAAAAAATTTTACTCAGCTGTTTTCAACATAATAATAATAATAAAATGTTTGTTGAGCATTAAATCAAAATATTTATATGATTTCTGAAGGATCGTGTGACTAGAGTAATGATGTTAAAAATTCGTCTTTGAAATCACAGAAATAAATTATTAAAATATATTAAAATAGAAAAGAGTTATTTAAACTAGTTTTTCAGTACTTTATCAAATAAATGCAGGTTTGGTGAACAGAAGAAACTTCTTTAAAAAAACTAAAAATCTTTTGACTGGTAGTGTATTTTTTAAATAAATGCAGCCTGGGTAAGCATAAGAACTTTAAAAAAAAACAATTACTGACTTCAATCTTCTGAACGGTAGTTGATGTTTGGTAGATTTTGATGACGTTATCTCACCCTTTGACTTCTGACTTTAGTGGTTCCTAGTTCAAAAAAAGCAAGTTTAAAGGACTAGTTCAAATTCAGGTCTTCTGGCCCCTCTGGCCTTTTTAGTGGAAATGGTACCAGATTGGCCTCCAACATCCTGTCAGTGGAAAAACGGCTCTTGTGATCATTTTGTTATTCCACCTGAGGCCTTTAACTGTCATGTCCGGTTATTTATTTTGTACTTTTGACCTATATATCTCTCTCTCATCTGTGCAGGTGGTTCATATGGAGTTGGTGATGGGCCTAATGGGGTTCCTAAACTGATGGATTTACTAGATGAACCAGTGCCTGGGGTCGGCACATATGAAGACTTCAACACCATCGACTGGGTCCGGGAAAAATCTAAAGACAGGGATCGTCACCGAGAGGTGAATATACAATTTATTCTTGTTGCGTTTTAAACATCTTTTTATTCTCAGCAAAAAAATGAATCATGCATGTGGTGAAATTCACTTCAGCTTTGTGATCTTTCATGTTAGATTGCTACCAAGAGTAAAGAGTCAGCCTGGGCTCTGTTGAAGAGTATCAGTGATGCCTTCTCTGGCTGGCTTCTCATGCTGCTTGTGGGACTGATGTCAGGTTTGTTTGTTTCTATAATATTAAAGAGACAGTTCACCCAAAGATAAAAATTGTCATTAATTACTCACCCTCATGTCGTTCCAAATTGCCAGACCTTCATTTGTCTTTGGAACACAAATTAAGATATTTTTGATAAAAAACATCTCAAACGGACTGTTATGTCAATGTTCATGGTACCTTTCTGCGCCTTGAACGTGGTAGGACCCTTGCTATCTACATTTGTTTTCCGAAAATGAACAAAGATCTTACGGATTTGGAACAACGTGAGGGTGAGTAATTAAAGGATTAATTCACTTTCAGAACAAAAATGTACAGATACTCACCTCTTTGTCATACAAGATGTTCATAAGAAATTATGTTTTTTGAGGAAACCATTTCAGGATTTCTCTCCATATAATGGACTTCTGTGGTGCCCCCGAGTTTGAACTTCCAAAATGCGGTGTAAATGCAGCGTCAAAGGGCTCTAAATGATCCCAGCTGAGGAAGAAGGGTCTTAGACGAGCATTAAGGGTAAAAAGTATATGAATTGTCAATTTGTTTTGCTTCGCTAAATTAGACACTTATTCATCGACTAGGATCATTTAGTGCCCTTTGAAGCTGCATTAAAACTGCATTTTGGAAGTTCAAACTTGGGGTACCATAGAAGTCCATTATATGGAGAGAAAATGTGTTCCTCAAAAATATAATTTCTTTACGACTGAAGAAAGAAAGACATGAACATCTTGGATGACAAGGGGGTAAGTATATTATCTGTACGTTTTTGTTCTGAAAGTGAACTAATCCTTTAATGACAGAAAGTTCATTTTTGGGTGAACTAATCATTTAAAGCATAAGTATTATACAGAGTGATTATAGACCACCAAGTTAAAAAGATATTTGAATTTCCTATGAAATATCATCTGGCTTCTTCATGATGTTTTATAGCATGTGCTGTTCTGTTTGTTTTCAGGTGCCCTGGCTGGTGGCATTGACATCTCTGCCCATTGGATGACAGATCTGAAGGAGGGAGTGTGTTTGAATGGCTTTTGGTTTAATCATGAGCACTGCTGCTGGAACTCCAACGAGACGACCTTCCAGGAGAGAGACAAATGCCCCAACTGGAAAAGCTGGGCAGAGCTCATTGTTGGTACTAATGACGGTCCTTTCGCCTACATCATGAATTACCTGATGTATGTCTGCTGGGCGCTGCTATTCTCCTTCCTGGCTGTGTCATTAGTCAGGGCCTTTGCCCCTTATGCCTGTGGCTCTGGAATACCTGAGGTAAGCTAAAGAATTTTAGTACCGGTTTAATATGTAATCATCCGTTTTGACACACATCCTAATTCTTGTCTGACACTCTAGATTAAGACCATCCTGAGTGGGTTTATCATCAGAGGCTACCTGGGTAAATGGACTCTTATGATTAAAACCATCACCCTGGTGCTGGCTGTTTCATCTGGACTCAGTCTGGGCAAAGAAGGACCTCTGGTCCATGTGGCCTGTTGCTGTGGCAACATCCTGTGCCACCTGTTCACCAAGTACCGCAAGAATGAGGCAAAGAGACGAGAGGTATGACGAGTAAATTATTTTAGTTATTTTAAAGGAGTTCAACCCAAAAAATGAAAATTCTGTCATTAATTACTCACCCTATATTACATGTCATTCCAAATGCGTAAGACCTTCATTCATCTTCGTAACACAGATATTTTTGATGAAATCAAAAATCCGAGATCTTTCTGACCCTGCGTAAAGAGCAACTCAACAGCAACAAGGCCCAGAAAGGTAGTAAGGACATTTAAATAGTTCAGATAGTCCATGTGACATCAGTGTTTCAACTTTAAAGGAACACTCCACTTTTTTTGAAAATAGGCTAATTTTCCAACTCCTATAGAGTTAAACATTCAGCCGATCTCCAGGTCTGCTGGTAGCACTTTTAGCATAGCTTAGCATGAATCACTGAATCAGATTAGACCATTAGCATCTTGTTCAAAAATGACCAAATATTTTCAGTATTTTTCCTATTTAAAACTCTTCTGTAGTTACGTTGTGTACTAAGACCGATAGAAAATGAAAACTTGTGATTTTCTAGGCTAATATGGATAGGAACTATACTCTCATTCCGGCATAATATTCAAGGAACTTTGCTGCCGTACCATGGGTGCAGCAGGCACAATGATATTATGCAGCGCCTGAAAATAGTCCCCAGCAAGGTAACTTCCAACATCACCAGCACTAAGCCACTAAGGTAATAGTAAAATAGCTGGGGACTATATTCAGGTGCTGCGTAATATCATTGCGCCTGCTGCACCCATGGTACAACAGCAAAGTTCCTTGATTATTACGCCAGAATGAGAGTATAGTTCCTATCCATATCAGCTTGGAAAATCGCAACTTTTCATTTTCTGTCGGTCTTTGTACACGATGTAACTACAGAAGGAAGAGTCAAGTTTTAAATAGGAAAAATATCGAAAATCTTTGATTTTTGAACAAGATGCTAATGGTCTAATCTGATTCATTGATTTGTGCTAAGCTTTGCTAAAAGTGCTAACGGCAGATGCTGAGATCAGCGGAATGGTTTCAAAAATGGTAAAACTCATCTGTTTAACTCTAGTGGAGTTGGAAAATGAGCCTATTTTCAAAAAAGTGGAGTGTTCCTTTAATTTTATGTAGCTGTGAGAATACATTTTTGTGTGCAAAGAAAACAAAAATAACAACTTTATTCAATAATTTATTATCTTCTGTGTCAGTCACGAGAGTGCTACCTTGCACATTGCACATTGTAGTTGCGTTGCTGTCTATGCGGGGTCAGAAAGCTCTCAGATTTCATCAAAAATATCTTAATTTGTATTCTAAAGATGAAAAAAGTTCTTACAGGTTTGGAACAACATGAGGGTAAGTAATTAATGACAGAATTTTCATTTTAGGGTGAACTATCTCTTTAAATTATAATAATATTTAATAATATTACTGTTTTTGATGTATATTTTAAATAAATGCAGCCTTTGTAAACATAAAAGATTATTACCAACACCAAACGTTTGATTCTAAGGAGCAAGGCACGAAGTTCTATTTGGCATCTCTCTCTCTTTCTAAAAATACTGTGGCGTTTTTTACATTTTTGGCCTTTAAGGACATTCTGGTTGCCTGTTTTTGTGGTTTTATGTTTAAAACCTACTCATTGGGAGAATGTTTTTTATTGACATCGTGAAAACGAGACCAAACATAAGATCGTGTTTTATTTTTACATTTGTTGATGGAAGCCTTTTGTGTGATAAGCTTGGTCTATTGTTTCAGTTCTGTCTTTCTTCTGTTTGTATGATGATTAGGTATTGTCTGCTGCTGCAGCTGTTGGTGTGTCAGTAGCTTTTGGTGCACCGATCGGTGGAGTTCTGTTCAGTCTGGAAGAGGCAAGAATACTCTTAAACATACATTACTTACAGTTGAGAATCTGCATTATTTCACCAAACTAAGAGGGATCATACAAAATGCGTGTTACTTTTTTATTTAGTACTGACCTAACTAAGATATTACACATAAAAGATACAGATACAGTCCACAAGAAAAAAATAATAGTTCAATTTATAAAAATGACCCTGTTGAAAAGTTTACATACGCTTGATTCTTAATACTGTGTTGATGAATGTGTACCTGAATGATACACATCTGTTTTTTTTTGTTTAGTGATAGTTGTACATGAGTCCTGAACAGCTAAACTGCCCGCTATTCTTCAGAAAAATCCTTCAGGTCCCACAAATTTTTTGTTTTTTCAGCATTTTTGTGTATTTGAACCCGTTTCAACAATCAGGACAACTGAGGGACTCGTATGCAACTATTACAGAAGGTTCAAATGCTCGATGATGCTTCAGAAAGAAACAGTGCATTAAGTGCATTTTTTAAAATTTGAAGATCAGTGTAAATTTAACTTCTGAATGGTCATACTAAATATATATATATATATATATATATATATATTTAGGCAAAATAAGAAAAATGTACACATTTTCATTCTGTTCAAAAGTTTACACCCCTGGCTCTTAATGCATAATTTTTCATTCTGGAGCATCAGTGAGCATTTAAACCCTCAGTTGAACGGGTCATATTTATAAATTCAGTTATTATTTACTCTTGTGTACTATATGTAAACATGTGAAATATCTTATTCAGGTCAGTACTAAATAAAAAAATAACATGCATTTTGTATGATCCTGCTTATTTTGATTAAATAATTAACATTTTGCAGATTCTGCAAGGTGTACATAAGCTTTTGAACCTCAACTGTATGTATGCCTGCTCTCAACATTATCTAGTGTCATTTTAATAATTAGAGTCATTTTCACTTTATCCTGTAGGTGAGTTATTATTTCCCTCTGAAGACCCTTTGGCGCTCTTTCTTTGCTGCGTTGGTGGCAGCCTTTACTCTTCGGTCCATCAATCCGTTTGGTAACAGCAGACTGGTGCTCTTCTACGTCGAGTTCCACTCTCCTTGGCATTTGTTGGAACTCATACCCTTTGTCCTGTTGGGTATTTTCGGGGGAATCTGGGGAGCTTTCTTCATCCGTGCAAACATTGCGTGGTGTCGCCGGCGTAAGACTACAAGGCTGGGTCACTACCCTGTTTTGGAGGTGCTGGTTGTTACGGCGGTCACTGCTCTGTTGGCGTTCCCCAACAGCTACACGAGGATGAGCACCAGTGAGCTGATCTCTGAGCTGTTCAACGATTGCGGTCTGCTGGATTCCTCACAGCTGTGTAACTATGCCAATGTGAGCGTCACCAAGAGCAGCAGTGATTCTCTGCCTGACAGGCCAGCAGGACAAGATGTCTACACCGCCATGTGGCAGCTCTCACTGGCCCTGGTCTTCAAGCTGCTCATCACAGTGGTGACCTTTGGCATGAAGGTATAGGGTCATTTTCTAGTCTTTCTTTCCTCTATCCACTCATCCTTCTTTCTTTTCTGTTTTTTTCTATCTTTTACATAATCTATCCAACCATCCTTACTTTCTTCCATCCATCCAACCATACAGTCTTTCTTTCCTTTATCCACTCATCCTCCCCTTCCTTCATCTATTCGTACTTCCATCCTTCTTTCATCCATAAAGCCATCCATCCATTCTATCTTACTTTATTTCATCCATTTATCCCTCCACCCATTGATCTATCATGTTCTTTTTTTCATCAATTCATCCCTCCACCCAAAAGTCTTCTTTCTTTCTTCATCCTTTAATCCATCCATTAATTTATTCATTCATCCATCCATCTTTCTTTCCTCTATATCCACTCATCTTGCTTTCTTTTCTATCTTCCAGCAATTCATCCATCCTTTCTTTCCTTCCTTCTTACATTTATTAATCCATCCATCCTCCTATTCCTTCATCGGGCCATACTTCCATCCTTCTTTCTATCCATTCATCCATCTATCCATCCATTCAATTATACTTTATTCCATTCATTCATCCCTCCATTAATCTATCATATATTCCTTTTTTCCATCGATCCATCCTCCCCTTCCTTCATCTATCCATACTTACATCCTTCTTTCTATCCATCCATTCATCCATTCTGTTATTTAATTCCATTCCTCCACCCATCAATCTATCATATATTACTTTTTTCCATCCATCCATCCATCCATACATCACTCATTCATTTGTCTCTCTTTCCTTTATCCACTCATTGTTCCTTCTTTCATGTTCCAGCAATTCGTCTATTCTTTTTTACATCGTCCCAGCATTCCTTTCTCACATTTATTCATCCATCCATTCTATCTTATTTTATTCCATCTATTCATCCCTCCACCCATCGATCTATCATATATTCCTTTTTTGCATTCATCCATCTATCCTTCCTTCCTTCCTTTCTTTCTCCATCCGTCCTTCCATCCATTCATCCATGCACCTCCCTTTCCTCTATCCATTCATCATTCCTCCATTTCTGTCTTTCAGCAGTTCATCCATCCTTTCTTCCTTTCTTACATTTATTCATCCATCCATCCTCCACTTCCTTCCTTCCATTCTTCTGTCCACCAATAAAGCTATCCATTAATCCTTTCTATCATACTTTATTCCATACATTCATTTATCCCTCTACCATCCATCTTTCATATATTATTTTTTCCATTCATTTATCCTTCTATCCATCCATCATATATTCCTTTTTTCCATATATCCATTCATTTTGTCCCTTTCTTCCATCAATCCATTCATTCTCTTTTTTTCTTCCATTCATCCATTATTTTTTTCCCTTCTTTCATCTATCCATCCCTCCATCCATCCTATCTTCCTTCAGTTTATCCATCCATCCTTTTTTCCATCGATTCATTCTCTTCCTTTATTCAATTATACATCCATCTATCATTTCTTTGTTCATTTCTTCCATAAATAGATTCATCCATTCATTTCTTTGTTCTTCTTTTTCCATTCTACCTTCCTGTCATCATCTACCATTCTTTCTTTCTTTCTTTCTTTCTTTCTTTCTTTTCCATGAATTCCTCCTTTCATCAGCAGTCTGTAATTTCATTCATCCATCTTCCATTTTTCCATCATCCACCCCTTCTTCCATCTGTCCATTTTGTCTGACTTTCTTCCATCCAGTCCTCCTTCTTAGAGGGTCTTAACACACTTTCTTTTTCCAAATAATTTAATGTCTTATGTGTTCCTCCAGGTGCCCTCTGGCCTGTTCATCCCCAGTATGGCTGTGGGAGCGATTGCAGGCAGGCTGCTTGGTGTTGGTATGGAGCAGCTGGCATATTACCACCATGACTGGGTAATTTTCAGAGGCTGGTGCTCACCTGGAGCAGACTGCATCACACCAGGACTCTATGCCATGGTGGGCGCTACCGCCTGTCTGGGTAAGAATCAAACTGGCTTCTCTTAAAAATGCTCCATTAGTGGCTTATCCAGGTACATTTATCCCGCCCTGTCTTTCTTTCATAGGTGGTGTAACTCGTATGACAGTCTCTCTGGTGGTCATTATGTTTGAGCTAACAGGAGGCCTGGAATACATTGTGCCTCTAATGGCTGCCACCATGACTAGTAAATGGGTAGCAGATGCTCTGGGTCGAGAAGGTATTTATGAGGCTCACATCCGTCTCAACGGTTACCCCTTCCTGGAGCCTAAGGAAGAGTTCAGCCACAAAACGCTGGCCATGGACGTGATGCGACCCCGTCGTAGTGACCCCCCGCTCTCCGTGATCACACAGGATGGGATGAGCGTGGAGGAAGTCGAGTCGCTCATTGCTGAAACGTCATACAGCGGTTTCCCTGTGGTGGTCTCACACGAGTCACAGAGACTTGTGGGCTTTGTGCAGCGCAGGGATCTGGTTATCTCTATTGGTAAGAGATTACAACTCTAGGTGGACATTTCATGTGCATCTTTCTTTAGGGCTGGGTTTTGACACAAAACAAAAGAATCGTTTCAGGTGCCATTAAACAGTGCCAGAATGGCATTAACTGTTTGAATATCCTTATAAAATGGACCTAATTTAATGATTTAATTGAGTTATTTCCGTTTATTAACTGAAAACAGGCTAGTCACATGATTCTTGGGATTTAAGAATTGAGAGAATTGATTGAAATCGACAAATTATATTGTTACCCAACCCTTACTTTCTAAGATCTTCAACTATGCTTGCTTGATAAAGGTTTTTTTTTTTTTGTCCATACAATAAAAGTTAATGGAGTTCAAAGGTTATTTTGACCCCAATGGCTTTCATTGTATGGACAAAACAGTTTGAACATTCCTTCATGATGTGGATCATGTGAATTATATTGTCTCATGACTTTCTCTTTCTGTTTTTCTCTTGCAGAAAATGCTCGTCAGCGTCAGGAAGGTGTGGTTAGTGCCTCCCGAATCTTCTTCACTGAATACACACCTCCACAGCCACCCAACAGTCCTCCTCCTTTGAAGCTTCGTGGTATCATGGATCTCAGCCCGTTTACGGTTACCGACCACACTGCCATGGACATCGTGGTGGACATCTTCCGCAAGCTGGGTCTGCGCCAGTGTCTCGTCACTCACAATGGGTAAAATAAAAAACTAATATTATTCAGTGTGCCAGAAATATTACACATCGTACAATAGCGTTTTAGTGCCACTTAAAAAAAAAAATTCTAAGATTACAAGATTGAAGTCATAACATTTTGAGAATAAAGTCAAAATATTATGAGAATAAAGTTGAAATATTTCAAGAATAAAGTCAAAGTATTTTAAGAATATAGTCAGAATATTTTGTGAACAAAGATGAAATTACAAGAATAAAGTTGAAATTATGAGAATATAGTCAAAATGTTTAGAGAATAAAGTCAAAATAATGAGAATTAATTACAAGATTAAAGTTATAATATTTTGAGTCTATTCTAGCCTTTTGCGCATGCAGATGGCCCAGATTGGGAGCACCAGGAGATATTCCAAAGTCTCCGCTTTTAAATTCTGTCAAATTTATAGAGGAATACAAACAATACAATAATGTGTTTTTCACGCTCTTTAATGTGGTGACAGATCGCTTCAGTTTAAGCGGCATGTGAATTCTTCTTTCTGATTACAATGAGACATTGATTTCATTAAATTAGGCTACGCCCTTTTTTTTTTATTCCTTCTGATGTTTCTTCTTGTTTACATTGTGCTGTAAACTTTAAAATAAAGAGGAAAAACACATTTATAAATTATATTTCATTATAAAACAGAATTTAAAAGCTGAGCTGTGTTATATTAAAAGCAACAAAGCACAAAATTATTGCGATTACTGGGTGGCTGGGTGGCTTAAATATTATTTTCAGTAATTTACTGTATTATACCATGAATAAACACTTTAACTTTTAGAGCGTTTTATTGTTGTTTTTGATTCAATGCATGTGAGGAATGAAAGATTGGACGCCACAGACGTTATTCTCGTAATTTTGACTTTATTCTCAAAATGTTAACTTAATTCTCGAAAGTTCTTGAAATATTTTGACTTTTATTTTCAAAACATTTTGGCTTTATTTCAAATATTTCGACCTTATTCTCAAAAAAAATTGACTTTATTCTCAAAACATTTTGACTTTATTCTCAAAACATTTTGACTTTATTCTTGAAATATTTTTGACTTTATTCTCAAAATATTTCAAATTTTCTCATAATATCGGCTTTATTCTAAAAATTTTGACTTTATTTTCGTAACATTTCGACTTTATTCTCGGAATGTCGACTTTATTCTCAATTTTGACTTTAATCTCAACATTTCAACTTTATTCTTTAAATATTTTCACTTTTCTCATAATTTCCACTTTATTCTCCAAATTTTGACTTTATTCTCAAAACATTTTGACTTTATTCTCGAAACGTTTTGACTTTATTCTCAAAACATTTAAACTTAATTCTCGTGATTTCGATTTTACTCTCAAAACATTTCGACTTTATTCTCAAAATTTTGGCTTTATTCTCAAAAAATGTTGGCTTGATTCTTGAAGCATTTAGACTTTATTCACGTAATTTCGAATTAATTCTCGAAAGTTCGACTTTATTCTTGAAATATTTTGACTTTATTCTCAAAACATTTCGACTTTTTATCAAAATATTTCAATTTTATTCTCAAAACATTATGACTTTATTCTCAAAACATTTCGACTTTGTTCTCATAATGTCGACTTTATTCTCAAAACATTTAAACTTAATTGTCATAATTTAGATTTTATTCTCGAAACATTTAGACTTCATTTGCATAATTTGGACTTTATTCTCAAAACATTTTAACTTTGTTCGCATAATTTGGACTTTATTCTCAACATTTTGACTTTATTCTCAACAAATTTTGACATGATTCTTGAAATATTTCAACTTTATTCTCATAACATTTCGACTTTATTCACATAATTCCGACTTTATTCTCAAAATTTCAGCATTATTCTCAAAAAATGTCAACTTTATTCTCATAACATTTCAACTTTATTTTCGTAACTTTTACTTTATTAAATATTTCAGCTTTTATCTCGAAGCATTTAAACTTTATTCTCGTAATTTCAACTTTACTCTAGTAATTTTAGATATTCATTTTTAAATGTGGCACTAAAACGCCATTGTACATATCACATATTTGCGTAAACTCAATATAACTTCTCTTATTGTTTATCCACAGGCGTTTACTTGGCATCATCACCAAAAAGGACATTCTGAAACATATGGCTCAGATGGCCAACCGAGACCCTGACTCTATTCTCTTCAACTAAAGTGCCAAACTGGCTGTTATGAAACACCAGTCAGTTTGAAACCACCCATTGGGCAGAAAACACCAGTCTGGCCAAATGATTTGCACTACAGAACTGTCAGTACTGGGTTAGCGTCCATTCACACTGTGAATCCATTTGTAGAGCCTCATCGGCGCAGGCGCTACAACTACAGGATGGAGGACTTTCAGCAGCGTTCTATGCACTCCGGCAACTAGCTTAAAGTGGGATTGAGTGCAGCCAAGTGTTGGTGTTTGCAGGTAGTCAACCTATCATAACATATCAGTGCATCAAAACATATCACAAGTATAACATTTTGTAGCATAAATCTAAATATAGACACTCACCTACCCAGCCTCTGTTGGATCGTATTACTCAAACCCAAAACACATCCTCAGCTTTCAGATTTTAAGAGACATTCTTGTGTATGTCAAGAGAAAGTCACAAGCAATCGGTAACAGATGTGCATTGCATATTTCTCCTGCCTTCCACTATAGAATGGATGTTCATCTTAAGTTAAAAGCATTATTTGTTGTTTACATGTTCATATACATTTCTAGTCTTTTTTTTTATTTTTATAAGAGCACTTGCAAGTATTCCAGCATTTCTCGGGACAAATGTTATAATTTAGTTTTCGTATGCTTTATGAGTCTGCTGATTTACAGTTTCCTAATGTTGTCAAGTCTGTAACACATTTCCAGACTTTGTAATCAGTTATAAGCAGAGCTGAGTAGTTTCTGCCAAGGAATGACACATTAAAAAACTCATTCTGTATATATTTTCATATTACATGCACTTTTCAAAATTACAACTTGATTTTTACACTACCGTTCAGAAGTTTGAGGTCAGTAACATTTTTTGTTTTTGCAATAAGTCTATTATGCTCACCAAGGCTGCATTTATTTGATCAAAAACATAGTAAAACACTAATATTGTGAAATAATGTTTAAATTTAAATTATTTTTTTTCTATTTTAATATATTTTAAAATGTAATTTACTCCTGTTGTGGCAAAGCTGAATTTTCTGCATTATTTCAGTCTTCAGTGTCACAATAAACTTTCAAAAATCATTCTAATATGCTGATTTGGTGTTCAAGAAATTTATTTGAAATAGAACTGTATTCTCAAAATATTTATGACTTAATTCTCAAAATATTTAGACTTTATTCTCGAAACATTTGTACTTTATTCTCATACTTTGTACTTTATTCTCAAAATTTTGACTTTATTCTCATATTTTTGACTTGATTCTCATAATTTTGAGTTTATATTTTATACTTAAAATATTTCAACTTAATTCTTGAAATTTATACTTTATTCGCAAAACATTGCAACTTTAATCTCGAAACATTTTGGCTTTATTCTTGAAACATTTTGACTATTCTCTAAACAACTTTATTCTCATAATTTCAATTTATTCTCAAAATATTTTGACTTTATTCTTGAAATTTAGACTTTATTCTCAAAATTTTGACTTTATTCTCAAAATCTCGCCTTTATTCTCATAATTTTGACTTCTCATAATTTCGAATTTATTCTTAAAATGTTTCGTCTTAATTCTTGAAATTTAGACTTTATTCTCAAAAGGTTTCAACCTTATTCTCAATATATTTGACTTTATTCTCGAAATTTTGGCTTTATTCTTGAAACTGTGACTTTATTCTCAAAACATTTAGACTTTATTCTCAAAATATTTTGACTTTATTCTCATAATTTCAACTTTATTCTCAAAATTTTGACTTTATTCTCAAAATCTCGCCTTTATTCTCATAATTTTGACTTTATTCTCAAAATATTGACTTTATTCTGGAAACATTTTGACTTTATTCTCAAAATATTGACTTTATTCTCAAAAAATGTTGACTTTATTCAAAGGTTTGGGGTCAGTAATTTTTTGTCTTTTTTGAAAAAAGTCTTATGCTCACCAAGGCTGCATTTATTTGTAAGTCTGTATTAATAAAAATACTATGATTATAAATCTTTACTAATATAATCTTTACTCTCCCTTTTGATCAATTTAATGTGTCCTTGCTAAATAAAAGTATTCATTTAATTCAAATAAATCTTACTAACCCGAAACCTTTGATCAGTAGTCTATGTGGTTATTAAATGTTGTAATACCACTGTTAAAACCACACACTATGTAGCATTTCCCTATGCAAGTTAGGTTGGCATTATTTTTGGATGGTATGTACGTGCAACTGATGCAAAATGGCATTACATTATACCGTTAGTGAGATTTTGCCTTTTAATTCTGAATACCTTTTATCACGATCTCTAATCATCATATAATTAACATTTCCTGAAGCTTGACTGAAAGGTACGCAAGTTTTCTCCATTAACAAATGCTGCTTGTATGCATTGCCTGTACCATTTATATTCCTATCACATGCATGTCCAAATGTAACCGGAGCATGCGATATGTAGTCATCGGAATTGTGTAATTTTATTATACGCATATCAACCCAGATGTTTCCATTTTAATGTTTAAAGCCTGCATCTATCTGGCTCAACCTCTTTGAATAATTTGTGTTCTATGCTAGCATATCACACCAATTCTATGTTTATGAAACTCACAGTGGAACACAGACTGAATGCTAACATCTTTCTAAAGAAAATGCTTAAAACTCATTGAGTGGCATATTAAGTTTGGTTGGTTCTCAGCCCTTAGTGAGCTAACTTTCACAGTATTTCCATTTTTTAATAAATAAAGGGCCACTTTATTAGAGCATTGTGTACTAATTGTTGAGAAAATATGTAATGGTTGTGTGCAATCATTTTTTGGGTTTGTTTATACTCATTGTTTAAATTGTGTAAACTTGTTTTTTTATGTCAGCATTATCCATTAGTGTTAAATATGAATGTCACATTATCATTGTAATTTATTTGTAAGCACTACATGAAATATAATAACATGTAACATGCTCTTCAGCGTTTCTTTTCAGTGTGGGTTGTGATATTTGGTGAAGAATGTTGTTCCTCATGTTGTCTGTCTGTCTGTCCTGAAAAATTAAATATGACCCTGGACCACCAAACAAAACCAGTCATAAGGGTCAATTTTTGGAAATTGAGATTTATACATCACATGAAAGCTGAATAAGTAAGCATTCCCTTGATGTGTGGTTTATGGTGGGACAATATTTGGCCAAGATACAACTATTGGAATATCTGGAATCTGAGGGTGCAAAATATTACATATTACAAATGAAAAAATAAGTTTTGATATAGTTACAGCAGGAAATGTACAAAATATCTTCATGGAACATGATCTTTACTTGAAATCCTAATGATTTGATCATTTTGACCCATACAATGTATTTTTGGCTATTGCTAAAATATACCCGTGCTACCTATGACTGGTTTTGTAGTCTAAGGTCACAAATTAGGAGCTTCTGGGGGGGAAAAACTATTATTGTTACTTAAACTTTAGATTGTTTTGATAAATCTGAGTCAAATTTGAGTCATGCAGAGTCTCACTTTTAATTGTACCCTGTTTTTGGCTCTAAACTATTGTACTTCAGACATCAGTGAATGACTCATAAAGCTGTATGTGTGGCATAGCGCTTTCCCACAAAGCAATTTCCTTTAATTAACTGGAGACTTCTGGTCCATGATTGCTCACACAGCTCCAGACAGTCTTTTTAGAAAAGAATGAACATTAACAGTATAATGTAAAAAAAAAAAAAAACAACCAAAAAGTTGGAAACCGTTCATCTGACATGGTTTGCGTGCACAAGTAGCAGCTTGCACCAGGTTCTGTGCATTTGTTGAAGGTAAAAGTCTTATTTTAACTACGTATTTAGGCTTTTCATGTGGGTTAAAGCAATGAAAATGAAAATTCTGTCATTAATTACTCACCCTCATGTCGTTCAAATGTGTTGTTCATCTTCAGAACACAAATCAAGATTTTTTGATTAAATCAGAGAGCTTTGCACTCCATAGACGGCAAGGGCCCTACCACATTCAAGGTCCAAAAAGAAGAATTGTTGAAAAAAGTTATTTTATTTTATTTTTTACACACAAATTGTATTCTCATAGCTTCATAAAATCAAGGTTGAACCACTGATGTCACATGGACTATTTTGCCAATGTTCTTGGTACATTTCTGGACCTTGAACGTGGTAGGACCCTTGCTGTGTATGGAGGGTCAGAGAGCTCTCAGATTTCATCACAAATGTCTTAATTTGTGTTCCAAAGATGAACAAAGGTCTTACAGGTTTGGAACAACATGAGGGATAGTAATTAATGACTGAATTTTCATTTTTGGGTAAACTGTTCCTTTAAGTGAAGGTCATAGTCCTCATTTTCAGGCTTTCCTTCTTCATAAGAAACGTTTTCACAAAGCCCTCACAGATATGCTTATGATCTGCCCATTCTGATGTGAGTCCAGAGTTTAGCACTCTATTCAATCTTCAAATTCAGCTTATGAAGGTCAAATAGTCTTCAGACCACAATAGCTAGTTGGTTTTCTGAGTTCTTTGGTCTTTTGAACCCATCAGATGGTACTATTTGTGCTTCACAGTTCCCACGTGGGGCTTTCCATAAGGAACAATTTCCTTTCCCTTAGAGTGAGACCACAAGCCCCAACTTCGTTCCTCAGAGGTCAAACAGGAAGGCCCCGAAGTAGCTGGAGGAGTCTTCTGCATACACAGCTGTGGGAGAAGACACAGAGATGAAGATCTCATCGCCCGCACGAAGTTCAAACAGCCCTCCCTGGTAGATGGAGTGAAGGGCGTTCTCGCTGTCTGGAGACCAACATTTGGTGCCCACACCCTTCAGAAGCTGAATAGGGCGGGCATAGGCGGTCTTCTTGTAGACGCACTGCACCACCTGGTGGCTGACGGAGCCTGAGCTGTAATCGTCGATGGAGAGGGTGAGATAGCGGAAGTAGACTTGGGCGTACAGGTAGTAGCGGCCTGCACGTGGAATACGCAGGCGTCCGTTGGACACGGTCATGTTGTGCAGGTGGGAACCAAAACTCTGGTTCCCCCAGGAACGAACCGGATGGCGACAGGACTGGTGAAGGTCAGTCTGAGGGGTTAAGGATGTTGTACCTGGTATAGCAAGAAAGAAGATGCAACAAAACTTGATCATCTCAGTATATAGCAGCAATGATCAATCCTACTTATAAGGATAGTTCACCTAAAAATGCTTAAGTCTATCATTAATTACTCACCCTCACGTCGATCCAAACCTATAAGACCTTTGTTCATCTTCAGAACGCAAATTAGGATACAGTGCCTTGCGAAAGTATTCATACCCCTTCATTTTTTCGTTTTGTTTCTGCCTTATGTTAAACTGATTTAAATTACTTTTTTTCCACATCAGTCTGCACTTCATTCACCATAATGTCAAAGCAAAAAGTAAATTTTGTAAATTAAAAATAAAAAAACTGAAATAAGTACATTGCATAAGTATTCATACCCTTAACTCAGTACTTAGCTGAAGCACCTCGACAGCCTCAAGTATTTTTGGTTACGATGCGACAAGCTTTGCACATCAGCATTTGCCAATTATCTGACATTCTTCATCTCACCTCTTCACCTCTCTATTTGACTCTGGCTGGGCCACTCAAGGACATTCACAGAGTTGTCTATAAGCCACTCCTGTGTGCTTAGGGTCATTGTCCTGTTGGAAGTTAAACCTTCTGCCCAGTCTGAGGTTTTGAATGCTCTGGACTGGGTTTTCATTAAGGATATCTCAATATTTTGGTGCATTGAGCTTTTCTTCTCCTTCAGTCCCTTTTTTGCAAATTCCACTCTTCCTCAGAATGTTAAATTAAAACTCCCAGCTAGCATGAACACAGCCACAATCTCACTCATCCTCAAACCCAATAAAGATCCCAAATCACCATCAAGCTATCGTCCCATCTCTTTGATCAACGCCAACATCAAAATTATGGCCAAAGTATTAGCCCACAGAGTAGAAAAGGTCACACCATCTATAATACACCCAGATCAAACCGGTTTTATTAAAGGAAGATTAGCATCCAACAATACACACAGACTATTCAACCTAATGTATTATTCTTCAATTCAAAAAGCAAAAGCCATAATAGTCACTCTGGACGCAGAAAAAGCATTTGATAGGGTCAACTGGAAGTTCCTGTTTTCCACATTGGAGAGGCCCACTCTCCCCCTCATTATTTACAATTTTTATCGAACCGTTAGCATCAGCAATCCGCCAAAACAGCCACATTAAAGGAATCCAAACATTAAACATACAGCATAAAATAAGCCTTTACGCAGATGATATATTACTGTTTTTACAGGATCCCTCATCATTACAAGAAACAATTAAACTTATCGATTCATTTTCCAATATTTCAGAATACTCAGTCAACTGGAATAAATCTTCTATTCTTTCATTAAATTATACTAGTTTAGATGTGGCATCCCAGACATCACCAATCCCTTTATGTACTAACCACATCACATATTTGGGCATTGGTGTTTCCCCCAGGCTGTCAGAGCTGGCCAATCTTAATTTCACCCCATTACTTAAAAAAATAAATGATGACCTTCAACGCTGGATGAATTTACCACTATCCATTATGGGCAGAATATCAGTAATCAAAATGACTATACTCCCTAAAGTAAACTATTTACTCTCAATGATTCCAATACAACCCACCCTCTCCTGGTTTAAGTCTTTAGACTCGATCATTACCAAATTTTACTGGAAAAACAAGATACCTAGAATTAAATTAACTACTCTACAGAAATCAAAAACAAAAGGAGGATTGGAAGCACCAAATTTCTACTACTACTCTTTGGCTAATCAACTTCAACAGATATACAAATGGATTCACCCAAACCCATCAGAAAACATATGGCTAGATATTGAGCAAACAATTTGTAATGAGATTCAAATTTCTGATTTACCGTTTTTCAGTCAGGCAATCAAAAAACACTCCTGTTTTAAAGCACCCACTATAGCAGCAGCTCTGACAGCTTGGTGGAAATTTCACCAAGTCACAAACACTCCTCTCGCACCATCTAAATTCACCCCCATTTGGAATAACCCAGACTACACAGTTAATAATAAGGCACTTAATTTACACGCATGGGCAGAAAAGAGTATTACACAACTCCAACACATTATTCTTAACAATAATCTGGCCTCATTTCCATACTTGGTCCAGAAATATGGCATCAGGAGTAAGTTTTTTCGAATATCTACAAATCAAATCATCTATTCAATCAAAAATCAACATTAGGACCATTAATTTAGACCTTTCACCTTCAATCTCAGAGTTTATTAATATATCATCCACAAAAAAACTACTCTCCAAAATATACAGAATAATATTCAAATCAGACAACACATTAAGCTTACCACATGCCAAATGGGAATCGGATTTATCACTTGCTCCTGATGCGGATTTCTGGACACACATCTGCAAAAACATCTTCTTTATGACAAACAAATGCCAACCTACAACTTATACAGTATAAGATGCTGCACAGATCTCACTTAACTGGACAGAAATTGTTTAAAATGGGATTCACTTTAGAAACATGTTCACATTGCACTCAAAATAACCCTGACACATACGTTCACGCCCTTTGGTATTGCACCCCAGTTAAACATTTTTGGGAAAAGGTTACTGAATCACTATCCGTCACTATGGGATGTCACATCCCAAATTCTCAGTCACTGTGTTTATTAGGCGATATATCCACAATCAGTTTAAACAAGATAAACAGCCAGTTACTCCTAGTGGCGCTAACTATCACTAAGAAAACTATCCTCATGAACTGGAAATCAAGAAATTCCATACACATTGCATCCTGGAAAAATCTACTCATTGATTACATTTCGATGGAAAGTCTATCCGGTTCATCTCATAGTAACACAGTAGACTTACACCCCTTCTGGTCATCACTCATTACCCTGTAGCAGTCATAAATTTGTCGACCTTCTTTGTCTGAGACCAACCACAACAACGCATCCTTATTTAATCAATTTTTCTAGAAAGTTATGTTGCAGCCATGCTGGGATTGGAGGCAGCCCCAATATTTATTAAATACTTATTGATTTAGAATTTTCTTTCTTTTTTTTTCTTTATTTATATTGTTACTGGTTCTCTTTGTTGTCCTTCACCCTTTCCCAACCTTATTGTGACCATCCTCTTTCATTTGATTATTATTATTATTATTATTATTATTATTATTATCATTATCATAATTGAGTATTATTATTATTATTATTATCATTATTATTATTGTTGTATGTTATTCATGTTATTACTATTATTATTATGTGTCATTATTGTCATTATTATTGCCATAATATTAGTCACCAATGGTCATCCCTTATTTTATTATTTATTATTATTATTATTATTATTATTATGTATTGGTTATTTAATATAATGATTTGTTCTATATGCTTCTTCATCTGTTCATAACTATTTGATGTGTATGTACCCTCACCCCCCACCCCCACCCCACCCCACCCATGTTCACAGACTCAAATTTAAATGCACATGTAAATACTATAACATACTATATACTATAAGTCAAACTTTGGTTATAATAACTATAACCTATGTTTGTTATATTTGTTAATTTGTTATGGTCTGTATATGACACATGTAAATATTGTCACATTCTTTAATCGCAAAATAAAAATAAATAAATAAATTAAAAAAAAAATTCCAGTTGTGTTTTCATTAGGATAGGATTGAGTCTTGCCACACCTCCATAAAGCCCAGATTGGTAGAGTGTTGCAGTGATGTTTTTCCTTCTGTAGGTCTCTCCTATCTCAATGTATGATCATGGAGCTCAACTAGAGTGACCATCAGGTTCTTGGTCACCAGTCTAATCAAAGCCCTTCTCCTTCGATTGCTCAGTTTGGCTAGGAAGCTCTAGGAAGAGTCCTGGTTGTTTCATACTTCTTCCATTAAGGGTAACGGAGACTACATGCTTCTCTGAACCTTTAATGCAGCAGAATTCTTTTTGAACTCTTCCTGAGATGTTGATGAGGTTTGATGCAATCGTGTTTCTGAGTTCTACAGTTTTTTTTTATTTCAGGGCTTGTTTTTTGGGTCTGATATGCAATTTCAGCTGTTTAGACCTTTTATTAAAAAGTGAGTTCCTTTCCAAATCATACCCATTCAATGGAATTTGCCACAGGTTAACGCCACTTTAAGTGTAGTAACATCTAAAAGCAATATGAATGCTCCTGAGCTAAATTTCAACTGTCCCAGATTTATTTGGATACTTTTGCAATAGAATAATTTAATTTTTTTTATTTTTAATAAAGTGCAAAAATATTAAAAACCTTTTTTTTGCTTTGCCATTATGGTGTATGGAGTGTAGATTGATGTTTAAAAAAAGTAATTTAAAGCAGTTTAAAATAAGGCAGCAACATATGAAAAATGAAGGGGTATGAATACTTTCGCAAGGCACTGTATTTTTTATGAAATCCAAGAGCTTTCTGACCCTGCATAGGCAATGACGCAACTTGAACTACTGAAATAGTCACATGGACTATTTTAATGATGTCCTTACTACCTTTCTGGGTCTTGAACATGTTGGTTTCATTGCTGTCTATCTAAAAATATCTTAATTTGTGTTCTGAAGATGAACAAAGGTCTTACGGGTTTACAACGACATGTAGGTGATGACAGAATTTAAATTTTGGGGTGAGCTAACCCTTTCAAACTATGCAAAGCTTGTTTTTCCATGACAAAACATTGCCCATTAACTCACGTGGCTCTTTTTGGGAATGTAGAGGGATCTACTGAGATTTGTTTGTTATCACAAAGCATTTGTTGAACTAAACTTGTTTCTGTTTTCATGTGAGATATCAGTTCAGTTTTGAGTCGGAAATGTTTTGTTATGTTACTGAATTCCTAATGAAACAGTTTGTTAAGATTGTTTCCAGAAGGGCGAGAGTTGTAGAAACACAAAGGACTTTTTTGCTGACATAAGTAAAGGATTCTTTAATACACACACCCAAACATCTTGGCAAACTCACCCTGCAGTCCACTGTCTCTGAGAGTAAGATGAGCTGACGGCCGTGGGCTGCCAGTGGCGAGTATTTTTGTACGTGGAGGGATAGCGACTCTTTCTGAGAAACAAAGTAAAGAACAAAGGGTGAACGTCAACAAATCAAAAAAGAAAAATAATTTAAGGTTACTGAAAAATACAGATGTATTAAATTTTAAAAGAGAATGTAGGTTCATTCAGGTAACAGCAGAAAGATTTTCTTCAATCGTAGAGGAAGAAACACTTGAATTCCTGTGGTTTCATGTTACCTTCAAAGGTGTGTTTGGAGATTATGTTTTCTGTGACCTAAAAGAGAGCAAATGACTGTACTCAGATTTATGAGTAAATACAGAAAACAAAAGACATGCTTATACATACATTTCTGCAAATTACAGGGTGCTACTGAAGTGCACCCTCCTGATATGGTTGAAAAAGCCATTTTCCACATTCAAGTCCATGTCAGAAAGACAATCCAAGCTCTTTTCTGGAACACCAGAGTGGAACAAAAACATTATAGCCACAAATGAGAGAGAATGGGCTTCATTACATTTGATTTATCTGGAGCACTTTTTAGCACAGCAGGCCAAATCAAATATTTATTCAATCCCTCAGTCTGCCGATATGGCAGTCGCCTTGGATTTACACACCTAGTGGTGAGGATGTATCATTATCCAAAAAAAAACAAAAACAAAAAAAAAACAATTTCAGCTATTGTTGCACTTTAGAAATGTGCTATTCACAGTCAGCCATGACAAATTTATTCAGTGAGCTATAGTGCCCAAAAACAGAGAGATTACAGACATAAAGTGACTACTATTCGTCTGGTCAGGTGATCTAAACATGGCTGGTAATTAGGGGTGTGCGATATATATCGTCTGCGATAATATCGAAATTGTTGTTTCAACGATGTGCAATTTGACATTATCGAGTATAATGCGAAAAACGAACAAAACACCCCTACAGAGTGCAGGCATAACATTACATTACGTGATGAAGTAAACAATCTAACACAAAGAGTGCCGTTTTTCCTTCAAAAATCAGCATGGCTACAAATGTAATATTGATATTATACAACAGTTCAAGAAACAAGAAGTTAATATTAACTTACGTTTTTGACAGCATATATCCTGTTTTTGCTTAATTACGCCAACAAAAATCATTCCAAACACAGCCACAACAATGTTTTGCGTCTCTGAGCAACATGAAGGTTTCGTTTTTTCATGAATCAAGCCTTTAAAAGAATCAGTTCAATGACTCGCTTATTAACAGCGTCTTACTGACACCTACTGGCGGCTTTAGTGTGCAAATACATCTAAATGCCACTTTATGCAACTTCTGCAAAGATGAGTTTTGTTGATACTGATTTCATTTGTTTATTAACAGACTAAATGTAGGCTATTATTATTATTATAACTGACTGATTAAATGTAAGAATTAGACTCAAAAGTTGATTCACACTTTTACAAAAAAATGTCTTTATAAAGGTAAAAATGCCCATAAAAGGTCAATTTAAAAATCCATTTAAACTTTTAGTAAAATAATAATTATCACTGCTGTGAACTGACCACACAGAATATGAATAATATCAAAAACTTTAGCACTGTAGTCCTTTAAGCACAATAACACACACAGCAAAAATATTGTCTAATTATCGTTATCGACAAAATCCCAGAAAATATCGAGATATTAATTTTTGTCAATATCGCACACCCCTACTGGTAATGTGCTCTGTATAAAATAAAACACTTTTTGCTAGTTTTCTGATATGACTCTTATTTTACATATGTCCATGATTTTAAACATTTTTCAAACATACAGTTGAAGTCAAAAGTTTACACACCTTGCAGAATCTGAAAAATGTTCAATATTTTACCAAAATAAGAAGGATCATATAAAATGCATGTTATTTTTTATTTAGTACTGACCTGAACATCTCACATCATATTTCACATTGTTAGAAAGGGTTCAAATACACAAAAATGCTGAAAAACCAAAGAATTTGTGGGACCTGAAGGACTTTTTTTGAAGAAAAGTTAGTTTAGGATAAACAAGGGACTCATAAACAACTATCACTAAAAAACAGCTGTGGATCATTCAGGTAACAACACAGTATTAAGAATCAAGTGTATGTAAACTTTTGAACAAGGTAATTTTTATTAAAAAAATGAATAATTTTTATCTCTTGTGGACAATATGTAAATGTCTTTTATGTGAAATATCTTATTCAGGTCAGTACTAAATAAAAAACATGCATTTTGTATGATCCCTCTTATTTTCGTAAAATAAATAACATTTTGCAGATTCTGCAAGATGTAAGTGTTTGACTTCAACTGAGTAAAAATGAAAGTGCAAACCTAAAGTTGACTAAAAATGACTAATGAGGGACCAGAAATCTTTAAGTAACCAAGTTTCCAGAAGAAACAGATCAATCCTGAATGTTTTTGTGTGTTGAAGATTTCCAGTGCTTTTTGTGTTTTTTTCAGCTAGTCTCCCACTTGTCATGTGCATGTTTAAAGGGCTCTAGGTCCAAATGCCATGAGAAATGCCATAAACAGATTGAATTCCCATCACTAAAGTAAAGGCTTGTGTGTTAAAAGCACATGCTTTTGATGTATTTGCATGTTTTACCTTGGAGATGTAGGCTTTGAGTCCTTCAGCCAGTTTAATGCATGGCTCGCCAAAGAGCTGGACCAGGTCATCAGGTACATCCTGTTCTTTCTCCAGAGCATTCAGAAGACCAAGACACCTCAGCTCCTCCACCACACCTTGCGTCCGAGCCTGTCAATGACACATTCACCAGTCCACATAAAAATGTTTAACATGTCCATATAGGATGATAGATTTATAGTTATAGACATATTTTTGACATTTTTTTAGATGTGACCTCTAAATCAAAAAAAAAAAAAACCTGGACTGGAGAGTAAGTGCTCATAAAAAAGTCAAACTTTGGCTGTCTGTGGTTAAAACTGCCTGACCATAGGAAATGAATGGGAAAGACCCTAAGGCATAGCATTTTCAAAAATATGTGTTGAATAAAATCTATAAATCAGCCACAATGCTGAACAAACACACACAAATGAAGAATTGAGACTGTAAAACATCCAAAGTACAAAAGCCCCCATCAACTTTCTAAGCATTAAATGTAATATTCTTTCACAGCAGGCACCTGCATAAAATGCTTTAGCCATTTACAGGCCTTTGTTTGTCATAAAATGACAATAAATGTATATATATATATTTTTTTTTTTGTTTTGTTTTGTTTTTTTTGAAGATGGCAGCAATCTGGCCCAAATTCATTATAAATTCTCATATTGTTTTTGTTTGAAATTACAGAAGTGTGGATTTTTACTATAGTAAATGTCAAAAAAGTTTGCACATTTGCTTGTACAAATAATGGTGAAATAGAGAAATCTAATGATGAAAAATCACCTAAAAGTGCACAATTTCATTGTTAATATGTCAGGAAAGATAGTGTTATGACAACCCAACTAACAGGGAATGTTCCCTCAACTTTCATTAACGTTTTAAAGGTATTTAAAAGTTAGGACAGAAAATTCTTAAAATAATGTATATAGGATGTTCTAATAATGTTATTAATGGTTGATTTACTTTCTCATAATGCTAACAGAAAACATTCTTATAACAACATTCTCTGAACATACTTGTAATGTTATTTGTACACGATTGACGTTCTCGTAATGGTAAAAGAAAACAGTCCTAGAACAACTTTCTCAGAGCATTTATTTGAAGTTGTTTGTACACGATTGAGGTTCTTGTAACGGTAAGAAAAAAACGGTCTTAGAACAACATTTTCAGAATGTTCTTTAGATGTTATTTGTACACGATTGAGGTTCTCGTAATTGTAAGAGAAAACATTCTTGAAACGTTCTTTTGATGTTATTTGTACACTATTGAGGTTCTCGTAATGATAAGAGAAAATAGTCTTAGAACAACATTCTTAGAGCATTTATTTCAAGTTGTTTGTACATGATTGAGGTTCTCATAATGGTATGAAAAAAACAGTCTTAGAACAACATTTTCGGAACGTTCTTTAGATGTTATTTGTATATGATTGAGGTTCTCTTAATGGTAAAAAAAATGGTCTTAGAACAACATTTTCGGAACGTTCTTTAGATGTTATTTGTACACGATTGAGGTTCTCGTAATTGTAAGAGAAAATGGTCTTAGAACAACATTTTCGGAACATTCTTTAGATGTTATTTGTACACGATTGAGGTTCTCGTAATTGTAAGAGAAAACATTCTTGAAATGTTCTTTTAATGTTATTTGTACACTATTGAGGTTCTCGTAATGATAAGAGAAAATGGTCTTAGAACAACATTTTCGGAACATTCTTTAGATGTTATTTGTACAAGATTGAGGTTCTTGTAATTGTAAGAGAAAACAGTCTTAGAACAACATTCTTAGAGCATTTATTTGAAGTTGTTTGTACACGATTGAGGTTCTTGTAATGGTAAGAAAAAAAAGTCTTAGAACAACATTTTCGTAACGTTCTTTAGATGTTGTTTGTACACGATTGAGGTTCTTGTAATTGTAAGAGAAAACGTTCTTATAACAACATTCTCATAGCATTTATTTGATGTTATTTGTACACAATTGACGTTCTCGTAATGGTAAGAGAAAACGGTCTTAGAACAACATTTTCAGAACATTCTTTAGATGTTAATTTTACATGAATTAAGGTTCTTGTCATTTTAAAATATAGGGTTAAATATAGGGTTCTCATAACATTATGACAGTGGTAGTTTGGGATGTTCCTGTATTGTTCACATAACAGAGAAAAAATGTTCCTCAAACATAAAAAAACTGGACATTTCAAACGTTTACATAACGTTGTCATAACAGGTATAAAAGATCAAAGGGATTTTTTTGTACCATGTTCAGTAAAGAATCAGTAAAAACCCTTCTCATAACATGAAATATAGGTGTTTAAACATAGAGAGAACATTTATATATAAGGTTTTCATAATGTTATGACAATGGTAGATTGTTCCTGTAACATTCACATAACCAAGAAAAAATGTTCCTCAAACATTAAAAAAACTGGACAGTTTGAACATTTACAAAACATTCAGAAACAACGTTTTCATAACTTAGCATAATGTTCTTGGAACGCATTTTTGTTAGCTGGGAATTAGCTATTTAAACAAAATAACAAAAGCTTAGGAGGGTTAAAAATACCAAAATAATATCAGAAAACTGCCTTTTGTAGTCACTATTACACTCTGCTCTGCGTGCTTTTACTATAGCCAGCCAAAAAAAAAACAAAAAATACAAGCCTTTGGGGGCTGAACAAACAAATTCCCAAAATGGAAAACTATTTTGCAGAGACCACAAGGATATGATAAGAAGAATTCTAAAGAATCTTCTAAATGCCTAAATCCCTAGAAAAACAGTCTAGACTATGTGTTTACAGATATCGAAACTAAGGCTTCTGCGGTCGACATTTTGGCACAGTTTATTGTTTACAGGACCCCTTGCATATTGTGACTACTGTGCTCATCACATGCAGCCCAAACTGCAAAACCCCCCTCTTCAAAACCACTGACCTTGAGCTCTCATAAAGCAGAGGATTTGAAAGTAATTGATATGCTAATTAAACCTGACAGCCTTTCTCAAATTTAATTAAAGTTTGTATTTATGCTGGTAGAGAGCCCCCAAATCTTTGTTATCTTTGAGGGGAGTTTCCAAAAACACTTTTAGCCTTCTGAAAAGTTCTTAACCAATGATTTTATTAACTTTTTTTTTCTATTTAACTTTTTGAAGAGATACAGAGATTAATTGAATGAATTTGATGTGAATATTAAAAGGACACATGTGGTTGTTTTAACAGCCAATGAAGGGGAAAAGATTTGCTGAAACAATATAAACAATAACATAAAACCATTACCATTCAGTCCATTATGCAGCTTGCCTCACGGGACATTTTCTGTCAAGAGTTTGACAACTTTCCCACACGAAACATAAATAAGGTGTCAGAATACAAAGGAAACCATACCAATGCTCTTTAGCAGAGATTAGATGAATACAATGCAAGCTTTGGTTAAGAATTTAGCAATTCTATGTGCAAAATTTATTCACCTGATTCTTCACATCAGAACTTTATGACTATCCATGACCTAATTCTTCTGGCAGCTAAATAAAAGCAGTACCCACCATCTCAAGACTCAGAGAAAAAGCAGTGCTGGCACAATGAAAACTTGTAAACTGATACCAAGGTGACAGCATGTCAGCCTGCAGGGTCAGAAAAAGCTCTAATGCTATTTCCATATGATCTCCATTATGATTATACAACGTGAGAACTCTAGTTCTGCAGGATGTTACAGGAACATTAGGCTAAATAAAGGTTTTATAGACAATATAAAGTTTAAAGTGATATAGACAGTGCATACAATGTCCACAAATCATTGTTAATAATAACAATAAGTATTACAACTCTTTGTTGCAAGCAGCTTACCTGTGCCATTGACATGTTCAAGTAAATGAAGAGTCCTGTGGTCGAGGCAACTTGAAGGACAATCACGATGACCACCACTGCTGTCACCCACAACCTAGATGGCACTTCGAGACGATTTTTGGGCTGAACCATGATGAATGAGCTCGATTCGCTACTAACAGACTGTAAATATTCGGAGTTGCCTTCGGATGCGGCGGGATTCCTGTCGAATGACTCCAGCACGCACTGAGGAGGGGCTGCAGAATCCATGTCCATCTCAATTTAATAAGTTTGATTTTACCTACCACCACCACATACAAGAAGTCCGAAGTGATAAAGAGGTTTAAACGACAAGGCTTTCATCTTAATGTCAAACCGAGGTTCCAGTAAGTCCTTCAAGTTTTAGCGACAATAGGTTAGCGATGTAGCTGTAAAAACACGCAGCTGCGCGGAATAACAGCTGAAAGAGTTTGACGATACACGGCATACAGTATCATCCGCTCTCCATCCTGCAGTCTCGGTTTTCATTTGACACCGCCTCATGCCTCCCATATTACCTGTTAACATGTGCAATACATACTTTTCACCTGCTGTGGGGGCTGTAGTAAAATAATAAAATAATTAAAGCGTAAATTAGGTTAATCAGCGAGTGAGGAATAGTCTACATAAAAGAGGAATTTCTGTTCATTTTGTCACTCTTCACTTGTTCCAAACCTTTAGTTTCTTTTTTCTATTACACACAAAAAAAGAACGCTGGTACCCAAACAGTTAATGGTGGCCACTGACCTCCATAATATTTTTTTCTATACTATGGAAGCCAGTGGCTACCGTCAACTGTTTGGTTACCAACATTCTTCAGAATATCTTCTTTTGCGCTCAACAGAACAAAGAAACTCACACAGGTTAGAAACTTGAGGGTGACTAAATGACAAAGTGTAAATTTTTGGGTGAACTATCCCTTAAGTAAGCAGTTTTTAGTAGCCTAGTAGTAGCTTACAAACTGCAGTGATGTAAATAAAAGAAGTTTTGGGCTAAAATTAAAAGATACATATTACACTTTATTTATTTATTTATTTTTATGTTTTAATGTTTTTTTTTTTAAAAATGGGTTCCTTCTGCTCACCTAGGGTGCATTTATTTGATCCAAAATGCAGCAAAAACAGTAAAATTTAAAAATATTTTTACTATTTAAAATAACTAATAACTGTTGTTTCTATATATATTTTAAAATGTAATATACCTGCTGAAGCTGAATTTTTAGTATCATTGTAATATTCTTATTTTCTGTTCAAAAAAATAAATAAATAAATAAATAAATAAATATATATATATATATATATATATATATATATATATTATTATTATTATTATTATTATTATGTTGAAAATAGTGATTTTTTTCAGTTTCTTTGATGAATAGAAAGTTTTGTTTTCATTTATTTGAAATTGAATTTTTTGTAACATTATAAATGTCTTTATCATCACTTCTGATAAAAAATTTTTTAATTTCTATTATGGTACGCGTGTTACAAATAGTTTTTTTTTTTTTTTTAATTCTTTCTATTCATCAAAGAATCCTGAAAGAAAATTACTTAACTGTTTTAAATATTGATAATATTAATAATAAAAATGTTTATTATAAGAATGATTTCTGAAGGATCATGTGACACTGAAGACCAGAGTAAATGATGCTATGTTGTTATGTTAAATAGTACAAATATTTCACAATATTACTGCTGTATTTTGGATCAGATAAATGCATGTTTGTTGAGCAGAAGATAATTCTTTACAAAACATAAAAAAATCTTACTGTTCAAAAACTTTTGACTGATAATGACTGGTAGAGGTGTGTTTTCCTATATTTTGTATGGCAGATAAAATTACAGTTGTTATTGCTAAAGAGTACCCACACTGCTATCTCAAATCTGCTTTTTAATAACAAATTTGCTTTTTAAACATGTGGTTAGTCTGTGTTTTGTCTTATCTGTTTTAAAGGCACATTCTTACAACATGTTTTAACTTCTAGGAAATAAGGGAAACAATGTATTTATATTTATTGAATGGATTATGTTTAACTAAATAAGCAATAAATCCTCAGTGCAGTCAGCTGGACTAACAGGAAAGCAAAAAGACTGGAATTTATACATTCACTAACTGTTTGTTTACCAGTAGTTTCCTGCCTCAGTATCAGTGAGCATACGTTCCTAACATCACTCTTTACAAAAGATGTTTCTGAAACAGAGCTGCAAACAATAGAACTAAAGAGAGAGCTCATGAATAGATTGTTTATTTGATTTCCTGTTCATGTAGGATGATGGTATGTCTCTGAAGTTTAGATGACAACGGGAATGGGAGACAGATGTTTTGATTATTGGAGTGGAGCCAGTGGGTTACGGCGGCCCCCTGATTCCCCACACCCACATACAACAGATTCACAGGAGGGGCCCGAGAACAGCTGGAGAAGGGAAAGTCACAATAACAACTCACTTGCAAAGGGTCAAAAATATCAATTTGATTTCTTCAGTGCAATGGTTAAATAAAGCCCAAACAGTTTTTATTTTTATTGTTTTCAGTTTGGTTTCACTCTATGGCTATGCATGTAAGATAAGATGCAGATATTTTATCATAGCCAATAGTGAATGTATTTTACCATGACAGACTCCTCATAGAAGAATAAGAGATTTTCTCTCTCTCTCATTTTTAATAGTCAAGCTATGGTTTCTTTTGCTCTAGTGTTTAAGTGTTTTTAAATGTGCACCAACCACATTATAATCCCCCTTTAAGGGGCAGATAATACGTCTGCAGCTGTCTTCAGCTTTTCCACAGGACAGCTAGGGGAATTCTGTTCGCTAGCTTACAGAACAGCTGGCATAAAAGCCAGGATAAGTTTACTGGACTGGAGCAAGAACTGGAAATATGAACAACTGTAGTGGAAAAACACATGAAATGTAGGCCTAGCTAATGTTCTGTGTTCATACACCCTTACTACCTCTATACTGGATACACAATATGTATAAAATATTTTCCTCAGAAAATTAATTTGATATTAGCTTAATTGCCTTTTAAACTGTAAATGTCTACGTTTTACAGTGTTCGTTAATTGTTACGAATTGTTGTACTATAATATGGGATTTGTTACTGGTATTGTACAAAGTGTAGATGTTGAATAATATGCATCTGTGTAATAAATACATATTGTTATTGTTTTTACTGATTATAAAGGCCACGAGAGGGCATCATCTGATGTTTTGCCTGAACCGGATGAGGCAACGCTGTGGGTGGAGTTATCGACTTCAGGCGGGAAAAACAAATACGTGATGACGCAACACGTTAAATTAATTGTTTCTGCGATGGCTCCCATCAAAATAAAACATATCGTCTCGTTTACATCACAGGTGAATATCTGGTTAAAACGTTATGTTAACGGTTAGACAGTAATGAATAAATACTTGTAATATATAACATTTTGTGATGACTTTCCTAAATAACACTGCGTAATGATGAAGAGTTAGTGGTAACACTTTCACTTGTTAACATAATTTTAATAACGCATTCGAAAGTGCTGAAATTAACATTAACCAAGATTAATAAATGCTGTAGAAGTGCTCATTCTAAGTTCATGATAACTAATTTTGTTAGCTAATGTTAATGTTACCAAATATACATTCAAATAATATTTTATGTAAACTATTCTCGTGTCTGTACAGTTACAAAATAGAGATAAAATATAACTTATATGAATAAAAGTTATTTTATTTCTAACAATTTGAATGTGCATTACATGATACTTAACATGTTATTACATAGTGTAACAATGTTTCCAAATTTGATTAATTAAAAAATAAAACGCTATTGTAATAACTTTCTCTCTCATGTGACTGAATTGCAGGATAGTAAGAGTGGTGTAAATAATCTGTGTGATGGCAGTGACAACAGCAGACCCTGGTTGTGCAGCGTTCAGGACCGCAGTGGAGTCCTTAGGGCGGAATTACAGATGGAGAGAGTGTCTGCTATAGGATTCATTGATGTTGGTGTGTTGATGTAAACATAAAATTCACCTACTATTATCTGATTGGTATTTAATGTTCACAATATTCCTGTTTTTCTTTGTCAAGGCAACTGTGGCTCTGCCTTCATTCAGATTGATGTCGGCCGATCCTCCTGGTCGTTAGACCATCCTTATGTCACACTGCTGCCCACTGCAACACTCATGAGCCCAGCGGACTCGAAACAGGGCATTGGACGTCAAAATGTGCGAATGTTTAAAAAAGGTAAAATTCATGCAAATCACTCCCTTTGCTACAAACTCGACCCTCTGGTATTTCTCATTCAGGGGTTACATTTGTGGTCAAAACACACCAAAGTTTCAACCAAGTTTTGTATTGTGAGCAGATTTTGTGGTACTAAGCAGTATTAACCTCTAAATGATACAGTTTATTTCTATATAAAATTATACAAATACTTCAAAATATTAAGTAATTCAGCATTTTTTTTTAATATACAGTGTACAAATTTTACATACACCTTGCAGAATATACAAAATGGTAATTATTTGACCAAAATAAGAGGGATCTGAATTAGATATTTCACCTAAAAGATGTTTACACATAGTCCACAAGAGAAAATAATAAATTTATAAAAATGACAGTGTTCAAAAGTTTACATACGTTTGATTCTTAATACTGTGTTAATACCTGAATGCTTCACAGCTGTGTTTTTGTTTGTTTAGTGATAGTTGTTCATGAGTCCCTTGTAAAATATCATATTTTTTGATTTAGTACTGCCCTTCAGTAGCTATAGAAGATACTTACATGCTTCCCACAAAAAAAGTAGTTAATAATAATTAAATCTTTTCATCCCCCTGCTCTTAGTGCATTATGTTTCCTTCTGGAGCATCAGTGAGCATTTGAACTGTCTGTAATAGTTGCAAATGAGTACCTCGGTCGTCCTCAGTGTGAAAAGATGGATCTCAAAATCATAGTCTTTGTTGGAAAGGGTTTAAATACACAAAAATGCTGAAAAACCAAATAATTTTTTGGACCTAAAAGATTGGGACTCATGAACAACTATCACTAAACTAACAAAAAAAGGGTAACAACATAGTATTAAGAATTAAGAACGTTTGAATAGGGTCATTTTTATAAATTCAACTATTATTTTTTCTTGTGGTCTATTCTGTAAATGTATTTTATGTGAAATAAATGACTCAGGCCAGTGCTAAATGAAAAAATAACAGGCATTTTGTATGATTCCTCTTATTTTGGTAAAATAATTGGCATTTTGCAGATACTGCAAAGTGTATGTAAACTTTTAATTTTCCCTTTTCCCTTAGGATATATAAATATTATGAAATATTACTGCATCAAGGCTGATAAGTAGATTGTACCTCAAAAAAATTGTATATGAATTTTTGTATATTTTTGTTTTTCCCATTTATTTTTGACTGTGAAGATCACAAATGTAACTGTTTTTTAAAGACCATTTAGTCTTTTCTAATCATGTCCATGTTTTGTTCATATTGCAAATGCCACAACCACCAAGTTTCGTACATTCTGTTTAAGTAAAAGAAAAAAGTGAATATTTAAAACACAAATCACTAAAGACAACCAGAAGGTTAAGTTTTGTAACTGTATTTTTAACTGTAATTTTTTTAAGTGCAGAAGATTTAGTTGTGTTTATTGATATTGAAAGACTAGAGGTAATGTCTTAAATGTGTCCATGTCCAGCTGATTTTCTGCGTCAGGCTGCTGAGGAGAGCTGGGACAGGCTGCGTGTCACCTGCACTCAGCCCTTCAACAAATGGTCACAGTTTGGTCTGTCCTTTCTGCGCATTCGCACCATGGAAGATGAGGCTGAAGATTCCTCAGTGCAGCATGAAGATATTGCTACTGAAAATCTGGTGAGAGATTTGCTGAAGGCTTTATCACGTTGTTATGTTAAAAACAAACTGCCTTTTTTCATTTGAATTGTGTTTAACTATTATAACTTATTGTACAGCGCACACCAGAAAAGATGGCATCCGTGATGGAGTGGCTTTCCAGCCCAGCTATCCAAAACACATTTTTTGGTCGAATCACAGGGTGTGTGATTTGAGTGTCTGACACTTACTCTTTATCTCAAAACTAGATTTGTAGTAGCATGATATTCATAAGACACTCTGTACTCCCTTTCAGAGATGTCTCCTCAGATGCCCAAAGGAATACTGGGAGTTTGAGTCGGGCCGAACGCATGGTCAAAGCCGTCCACTCTAACAGACGCTCCTTGTCAACATCCCCCTGCAGTACTACATCCAGCGCAACACCTCAGAAAGAAGATAACGTGAAAACCCCAACAGGCAAGCTGTTATTTGGCCACCACACAGACAGAGTGGGAAAATGTAGGCTTTTCATAATACAAATGTTGTTTCTGTCTTTAGGGGCCAAATTAGGTGGATCAAGGACTTCAAGTGACCAAAAAAAGACTTCTCAGGAACAAAGGAAGAAGTCTAGAGCACGGTATGTATTTATAAAAAAAAAAGAAATTAGGGTTTGCAGAGTTTTGACCACTAAATAGCACATTTGACTTTTTAAATATTTAAAATCACTCAGTGTTTATATATTTGATACTATTATTTAATTAAAAACAAATGTTAAAACATTAATATTGTGAAATACAATGATTTAAAGAGTTTTCTAGTTTAATGGGTTTTAAAATGTATTTAATATATTTCATTTAATCATTACTCCAGTCTTCAGTGTCAAATGATCCTTCAGAAATCATTCTAATATGCTGATTTGCTGCTTCAAGAAACATTTATTATTATTACCAATGTTGAAAGCAGTTGTACTGCTTAATATTTTTGTGGAAACTGTGATACATATCTTTTTAGGAATTTCGATGAATAGAAAGTTTTTGTAAAAGTGTTACTGTTACTGTCACTTTTGATCAATTTAATGCATCATTGTTGAACACAAGTATTAATTTCTGGTGTTTACATTTATTATATTTATTTGTTTAGAGTTATATTTAATGTAACATAAACATGTTTTGCTTTGGAAATTCTAAAACTTAATTTATGCAGCTTGGGTGCTGCTTTTAACTAAAAAAACATATCACATATTAAATATAACACGCAAAGTGTTATGCTAATTTTATAATTTATATCAAAAATGTTTTAAATAAGAAAAGTTCAAAATACATTTTTCACTAGTGTCCCCAGTCTTTGTATACTCTCTTGTATACACTACCAGTCAAAAGTTTTCAATTTTGTATGTTTTTTAAGTCCAAAGTACAGCAAAACAGTAATAATTTTACTATTTAAATTAACAGCTTTCTCTTTGAATTAATTTTAAAATGTAATTTATTTGTGTGATTTTAAAGCAGAATTTTTAGCATCATTACTCCAGTCACATGATCCTTCAGAATTCATTCTAATATTCTGATTTGCTGCTCAAAAACATTTATTTTATTTATGTTGAAAGCAGCTGAGACAAATTTTTTCGGGTTTCTTTGATGAATAGAAAGTTTAGAAGAACAGCATTTATCTCAAATGAAAAGCTTTTGTAACATTATAATGTCTTTATCATCACTTTTGATCAATTTAAAGCATTCTTACTAAATAAAGCATTCTTACTATAAGAATTATACTGACCATGCTTTTAAAATGGTATAGTGTGTAATAATTACAAAAGCTTTTTATTTCAGAGAAATTGCAATCTTTGCATCTTTCTATGCATCAAAGAATCCTGAAAAATATGTACTCAACTGTTTTAAATATTGATAATAATAATAAATATAAATGTTTCTTGAACAGCAAATCAACACATTAGAACGATTTCTGAAGGATCATGTGACACTGAAGACTGGAGTAATGATGCTGAAAATGTAGCTTTGATCACAGGAATAAAATATATTCAACTAGAAAGTAGAAATATTTCAAAACGCTACTGTTCTTTCTGTACTTGGGATCAAATAAATGCAGGCTTGGTAAGCAGTAAAGACTTACTTAAAAACATAAAAAATCAAAAACTTTTGACTGGTAGTGTATATTCTTCACTCTGTATGTAATTTTTTAGACCTGTATATTCTGTATTCAATGGTGGTCATTCAGGCAAAGCCTTATAAACAGTGGCACTCCACGGAAAAGATCCAGACCTACAACATCCACCCATAAACCCAGCTCAACAAGCCCACACAAAAGTGCCCACCAGGTTCCACAGGACTCTCCTGAGACGAGATGTCCTCTTTGTGGAGGTAATGTGATTGTGTACATGCACATTTAAAGAGGATTTTTGCAAGCAAATAGATCTACAGCCCACTTTGGATTATAATTACTGTTCAAGCTCTTCTTTTATTCCTATTGCTTTTTGTCCATATAGAATCCTTCAGTCCTGATTATCTACCTTTCCATGCTTCCACCTGCTTGGATTCTGATTCAGCAGAGCTCATGGGACTCAGGGAAGAAACAGAGGTCATGAGCTCACGACAGTCTTCTGTTTTTGGCTCTGGCGCAGATGAGCATATGGTTCCATGTCCTCTTTGCTCCTTCCGATTCCCCCCAGACCATATCCAGCAGCACGCCAGCACCTGTGGCGATATGGTAGAGCCAAGTACTGTGTGGCTGAACTGAAAGAAACCTTTTCAGAATTGCAACATGCAAATAGAAGTCAGGTATTCTCTTGGTTTTGCAGGTCTTGGACAAAACTCCCGAGACTGTATTTTGTATTGTTTTTAGAGACAATTTATAGCATTGGTCATTATAAAATGTTTGACTGGCAAACATGTTTTAACTGTAAATATGTAATCTCATCTGCTTTTCACCTTCTTTGATATCAGTTAGTATGTTACAATAAAAATTGTTTGTAATTAATTACAATATATCTTCATAATTATAAAATATATTGTTTAGAAAGTTCAGATTTGTTTAGATTTTGTCCTGTAATTAATTTTCAAAATAAGTGTGAAAATTGTAAATATATCCTCCTGAGACCCAGCTATGGAGTTTTTGCCTCTATAGTGGATATTATATTTTAGTGAATTTCTCAGAGACCTCACATGTCACAGTTGTAAGCCTGGATGTTCTGTACAGAGCACATTCAGGGCTTTTTAGAGATACCAAATGTTTGGAAGTTTGACCGTGATCACACCCTCTTCTTGGTCTAATGACTAAAATTAATTTAGTGAAAAATTGTACATCCTTATGGAAATATGATTAAATTTTGCAATTGTCATTTAAATCGGAATAATTGTTTATCATAAAGCAACATCTCAGGAAAATGTTATGAGTTTTCAAATCCAAATATGACTTCCTGTTATGAAACAGGACATCATTTCATACATGTCCACTGTAGAGGACACCAGGACTAAAGGCATGTTTATTGTGCATTTTGGGAGACATAACATTTGAATAGGGACAAAAACATATTCATCAATATATCAATATTCTTATAAATTATTAGATATTATTACGAAAATCGGACCAATTAATACTCCCATTATTTTTTCCAACATGCTGTCCCAACAGCAACACATTAATATTCAAATTAGATACAGTGTATAGATATACTGTGTTTAATGGAATTTTTTACACACAGATTTAATAAAACAAAATGGTATATCAAATCATTTTGTTATATATTTTATAACATAGTTGAGAATCATCCTTAAACAAAGTTTGGTTTAAAAAATCCTGAAACCTAAAAATTGATTGGTGATTTAAAAAAAATATCCCATTGATATCTGATATTTTTGATATCTATTTATACCATTTTATTTTTAGAAAAACTTATTCCTAGTGTCCTCTACAGAGGACACTGAATAAAATATGAATAAAATATTTTTTTTCAAAAATGTTAATTTAAATTTTTTTTCTTATGCTCTAAACAATGTAATGACATGTAAAAAATACTAAATTCACAAAACCTTTTTATGGGTCTCAGGAGGATATACACTACCAGTCAAAAGTTTGGACACACCCTCTCATTTAATGTTTTATAAAGTCTCTTATGCTCATTAAGGCTGCATTTATTTGATCAAAAATACAGAAAAAACAGTAATATGGCAAAATGTTATTACAATATAAAATAATGTTTTTTATATATATATATATATATATATATTTTACAATATAATTTATTCTTGTGATGCAAAGCTGAATTTTTATCAGCCATGACTCCAGTCTAGTGTCACATGATCCTTCAGAAATCATTCTAATATGCTGATTTATTATTAGAATTATTAATATTGGAAACAGTTGTGCTGCCAAAGATTTTTTGCAACCTGTGATTCTTTTTTCAGGATTCTTTGATGAATAACAAGTTAAAAAGAATTAGCATTTATTAAAAAAATAAATATTTTCTAACAGTGTTAGGCTATGCTATTGCTTTTTATTAATGTAACACATCCTTGATGAATAAAAGTATTCATTTCTTTCAAAAAAAAGAAAGAATAAAAATGTACTGATCCCAAACTTTTAAACAGTAGTGTATATTGTTAGAAAACCTTTCTATTTTAAATAAATGCTGTATTTTTTATCCTTTTATTGATCAAAATATCCTGAAAAAAGTATCACAGATTCCATAAAAATATTAAGCAGTGCAACTGTTTCCAGCACTGATAATAAATCAGCATATTAGAATGATTTTTGAAGGATCATGTGACACTGAAGACTGCAGTAATGATTCTGGAAATTCAACTTTAATTACAGACATAAATTAAATTTTAATGTATATTAATATAGAAAAACATTGATCTACATTGTAATAATATTTCACAATATATTTTTTTCTGTATTTTTGATCAAGTGAAACACCTAAACAGTGTTCTTGAATATATTTAAAAATGTAGTTCAATCCTGTTATAGTGTCTGAATATTCATCAGCATTTATTTCATTCTTAAATCCTCCAGAAATAATTTTAATATGCTGATATGGCGCTCAAAAATATTTCGTGAAAACAGTTGATCTGCTTAATATTTTTGAGGAAACTGATGCATTACTTCATGATGAATAGAAAGTTCAAATTAACTGCATTTATTTGAAATAGAAAACTTGTAACATTATAAATGTCTTTGCTGTAACTTTTGATTTTGATTTGTCCTTTCTGAATAAAACTATTATTTTCTTAATAATGTTCCCTTACTGACTCCAGACTTTAAACTGTAGTGTATATGTGTCAGAAAAACATAACATTTTTACTTTTTACTTTTTTTTTTTTTTTATAATGTTGTTTTAATAATTTATGTTGGTAACACTTTACAATAAGGTGTCAATTATTCAGTTATTCATTGTTTGGTTCACAGTGCATTGACTAATGTTAACAAACACAACTTGTGATTTTGATAAAGCGTTAGTAAATGCAGAAATGAACATAGATGATTCAATTCTTGTTCATTCTTAGTTTATGTTAACTAATGGAGTTAACTAATGAACCTCATTGTAAAGTGTTATCTTTATGTTATTAATTTTCAATTATGGTCTGAAACGCTCTCACACACTGACCCTGTGTCATGGAGCTTGCTTTATTTTTGAGGCCTGATGTTTACAGAGGTGTTGAAAGGAGGAAGTGCACTGATGGGGGAGTGGAAATTCAGAAGTCCTTAGTGAGCTCTAATGGGATGCAACATAATGTTACAGTTGCGTTTTTAATTGGTTGTGTCCTTTGGGGAATTGTACCTGTTATTTGGTTTGTTCAGTATGAAATCATTCACCCGTGTTTTGACTCCTCAGTGGTGGCAAGCCAGTGGACTCGCTTAATCACACTTTTGGAGCTGCTTTGTTTGCCTTTTGGATATACAGTGGATATGTGGGACATCTTTTGATACAATCTCATTGTAATATTTATATCCCCAGTGTAGCCGATGATGGAAAACCTCACGGTAAGAAATATGCATTATTATTCATTGTGAAAAATTGATTTGTAAGCATGTGTCAAGTCTTTGGAAATTGTGCGTTTTATGTGTCTATTTTTCAGATTTGATATTTAAGGCACTAAATTAGCAGTGTTTTTCTAATTTATTGAATTTTTTCCATTCTCTTTTCTCAAAATTTCAGTTATCAGCCTAATATTTTGGGTAAAAGGTTACAAATTTCAGTGGTATATTTCATTAGTGACCTAAAATAATAGAAAAAAAATTATATATATATATATTATTGCTCTTTCGTTGGTTTGGTTGTTTCTATTGCTTCTATATATATACAAATGAGGTCAAATATCAAAGGTCATATATATACCAAAATAAGAGGGATCATACAAAATGCATGTTATTTTTTAATTAGTACAGACACGAATAAGATATTTCACATAAAAGATGTCTACATATAGTCCACAGGAAAAAATAGTAGTTGGATTTATAAAAATGACCCCGTTTAAAAATTTACATACGCTTGATTCTTGACACTGTGTTGTTACCTGAATGATCCACAGCTTTTTTTGTTTGTTTAGTGATAGTTGTTTATGAGTCCCTTGTTTGTCCTGAACAATTCAACTGCCCGCTGTTCTTCAGGTCCTTAAGGTCCCACAATTTTTTTTTTTTTTTTTGCGTTTTTGTGTATTTGAACCCTTTCCAACAATGACTGTATGATTTTGAGATCCATCTTTTCACACTGAGGACAACTGAGGGACTTATATGCATTATTAGAGAAGGTTCAAACGCTCTCTGATGCTTCAAAAAGAAAAACATGCATTAAGAGCCAGGGGGTGTAAACTTTTGGACAGAATGATAAGGTGTACATTTTTCTTATTTTGTCTAAATATCATATTTTTTTCATTTAGTACTGCCCTTCAGAAGCTACAGAAGATGCTTACATGTTTCCCAGAAGACAAAATAAGTTACATTTACCCTAATCTTCAAATTCTAAATGTTTTCACCCCCTGGCTCTTAATGCATCCGTGCGCATTTGATCCTTCTGTTCTAGTTGCACATGAGTCCCTCAGTTGTCCACAGGGTGAAAAGATGGATCTCAAAATCATACAACCATTGTTGGAAGGGGTTAAAATAGACAAAAATGCTGAAAAACCAAAGAATTTGTCAGACTTTAAGGATTTTTTCTGAAGAACAGAGGGCAGTTCAGCTGTTCAGGACAAACAAGGGACTCATGAAGTATTAAGTATGTAAACTTCTGAATGGGGTAATTTTTATAAATTTAACTATTATTTTCTCTTGTGGACTATACATATACACGTCTTTTAAGTGAAATATCTTGTTCGGGTCAGTACTAAATAAAAAACATGCTTTTGATCTCTCTTATGTTGGTAAAATAATTAACATTTTGCAGATTTTGCAAGGTGTATGTAAACTTTTGACTTCAACTGTATGCATGTATTTATTTACTGACTATACATATTGTGTGGCATTCCATAGTTGAGCTTTAGTTTTTAGAAAATGAAATAGTGTTTGACCAGTGAAATGTTACTAGAAACAATCTGTGAGATGATTAGCGTTTATTCCAACAGATGCCTAGCCCTCAGTGTGATTTTCCTGTTTTACAGACATTTTGGTGTCGCTGTGTCTTAAAATTATTTTTATCTACCTGTTTTGAATAGCCAGAACAATGGCGCGAGATTGTGAACAAGAAGTTCCGCTTCCCTCCGGAGCTCCTCGGGGCTATTCGAGAGGGCAACGTGAACATGGTCTCTTCACTGCTGAAGACGGGTGATGGCATCATCCGCCAGCTGGACGACTCTGAGGACAGGCTATGGAGAGAATCGCTGAACTTGTCCATCCGACTGGGCAATGAGGACACCATGGACACCCTTCTCCAAGGGGTCAAGTTTGACTTCCGGCAGATTCACGAAGCTCTTCTAGTGGCGGTGGACACCAACCAGCCTCGTGTGGTCAAGCGCCTCCTAGACCGTCTTGATCTAGAGAAGGGAAACAAGATGGATGTTCGCTCTTTCTCAATGGCCATTTTTGACCACTCCATTGATGATTCCCAATTTGCCCCTGGAGTGACACCATTGACACTGGCCTGTCAGAAGGATCTGTATGAAATTGTGACAATGCTCAATCAGAAAGGTCATGAAATTCCTTGGCCGCATAAAATCTCATGCGCATGTCTGGAGTGCAGAAACGGACGGCAATATGATTTGCTCAAGTTCTCGTTATCTCGTATCAACACCTACCGAGGTATCGCCAGCCGCGCTTACCTTTCCATCACCGCAGATGATGCCATGTTCAGTGCTTTTCGGCTCAGCCGGGATCTCCGCAAGCTCTCTAAAAAGGAACCTGAATTTAAGGTTGGGTAAAGCTTCACTTCTTATTAATATATTGCAAAAATGTTAATCTCTGGCATATTTTTCTCAACCACTGTCTTCTTTGCTTCACACAGCCTCAGTATCTTGCCCTGGAGCAGTTGTGCCAGGAGTTTGCCGTGGAGCTGCTTGGAATGTGCCGGAACCAAAGTGAGGTCACCACTATCCTGAACAGCCTCGGGGATCAAGATGAGGACAGCGAGGATGAACTGGACCAGCAGGCATTTGAGGAGGGCATCCCAAACCTGGCTCGCTTAAGGCTTGCCGTCAATTATAATCAAAAACAAGTAGGACCCCAAGCCTTTTAAAACAATAAAAAAATGGCTGTTTATGCATTTAAAAAAATTGATCCCCTATTGATTTTGCGTGTTTGCCCACTGACAAAGAAATAATCAGTCTATAATTTTAATGGTAGGGTTATTTGAACAGTGAGAGAGAGAATAACACACACACACACACACACACACACACAAAAACAAACACATTTTAAAAAAGTCATAAATTGATTTGCATTTTAATGAGTGAAATAAATATTTGACCCCTTCGCAAAACATAACTTAGTACTTGGTGGCAAAACCCTTGCTGGCAATCACAGAGATCAGATGTTTCTTGTAGTTGGCCACCAGGTTTGCAAATATCTGAGGAGAATTTTTTATCTCATTCATCTTTGCAGATCCTCTCCAAGTCATTAAGGTTTCAAGGCTGATGTTTGGCAACTCAAACCTTCAGCTCCCTCCACAGATTTTCAATGGGATTAAGGTCTGGAGACTGGCTTGGCCACTCCAGGACCTTTATGTGCTTCTTCTTGAGCCACTCCTTTGTTGCCTTGGCTGTGTGTTTTGGGTCATTGTCATGCTGGAATACCCATCCACGACCCATTTTCAATGAGGGAAGGAGGTTCTCACCCAAGATTTGGCCCTGTCCATTGTCCCTTTGATGCGGTGCAGTTGTCCTGTCCCCTTAGCAGAAAAACACCCCCAAAGCATAATGTTTCCACCTCCATGTTTGACATTGGGGATGGTGTTCTTGGGGTCATAAGCAGCATTCCTCCTCCTCCAAACAGTGAGTTGAGTTGATGCCACAGAGCTCTCATCTGACCACAACACTTTCACCTAGTTCTCCTCTGAATCATTCAGATATTCATTGGCAAACTTCAGACGGGCCTATACATGTGCTTTCTTGAGCAGGGGGACTTTGTGGGTTCTGCAGGATTTCAGTTCTTCACAGCGTAGTGTGTTACCAATCGTTTTTTTGGTGACTATGGTCCCAGCTGCCTTGAGATCATTGATAAGATCCTCCCGTATAGTTCTGGGCTGATTCCTCACCGTTCTCCTGGTCATTGAAACTCAAAGGTGAGATCTAGCATGGAGACCCAGAACAAGGGATATTGACAGCTATTTTGTGTTTCTTCTGTTTGCGAATAATTGCACCAGCTGTTGTCACTTTCTCAACAAGCTGCTTGGCGATAGTCTTGTAGCCCATTTCAGCTTTGTGTAGGTCTACAGTTTTGTCCCTGCCATCCTTGGACAGCTCTTTGGTCTTGGCTATGGTGGAGAATTTGGAATCTGATTGATTGATTGCTTTTGTGGACAGGTGTTTCTTATACAGGTAACAAACTGAGATTGGGAGCACTGCCTTTAAGAGAGTGCTCCTACTCTCAGCTTGTTACCTGTATAAAAGACACGTGGAAACACGTGGAAACCATAAATCTTGCTGACTGATCAAATACTTATTTAACTTTTTTGAAATGCCTTTTTCTGGATTTTTTAGTTTTTATTCTGTCTCTCACTGTTAAAATAAACCTGCCATTAAAATTCTAGACTGATTTCTTTGTCAGTGGGCGAAACATACAAAATCATCAGGGGATCAAATCATTATTTTCCCCACTGTAGCTAACCATTGTTTGTACTTCAGTTTGTAGCCCACCCAATCTGCCAGCAAGTGCTCTCCTCCATCTGGTGTGGGAATCTTTCAGGCTGGAGGGGCAGCAGAACGGCCTGGAAGCTCCTGGTATCTTTTGGGATCTTCTTAACCATGCCTATCCTTTGCCTTATCTACTGGATCGCACCGAAGTCAAAGGTTTTTGCCAAATTGATTCAAATATTACAGCATTCTGCTGTTTAAGTTTACTTTAAAGAATAGTTTACCCAAAAATTAAGATTTGCTCAACCTCAGGCCATCCCATGCAGATGTAGATGAGTTTGTTTCTTCATCAGAACAGATTTGGAGAAATTTAGCATTATATCACTTGCTTACCAATTAATCGTCTGCAGGGAGTGGGTGCTGTCAAAATGACAGTCCAAACAGCTGTTAAACACATCACAATAATCTAGAAGTAATCCATGTGAGTTCAGTCAATCAGTTAATATTTTGTGAAGTGAAAAGCTGAGTGTTTGTAAAATACAAATCCATCATTTTTTTACTTTCTTTCGATTAAGTCCTACAGGCAAACCAAAATTTATTCAGACACCTTCAACATTTCTCACATTATCACAGTTTATTTGAAATAGTTTAGAAAATGGTAATAAAACATGACAAGAACTCAAGAGTTAAACTGTTTTAGAACAAATTTATCTTGATAATGTCAGATAACTTTGATAAAAAAGTATGTAACTAAACATGGTCAGGTCTATTTATTAATTTTACTGGTAGTCCACTGTATGAATTTCTTTTGTGTATAATATTTCACAGTTTATTTTGCTATCCTCACTTACATAAATGAACTATAGTGTCTTGCACCCACTATTAAAAAAATATCACAAATTATATCTGGTGTCTGAATAATTTTTGGTTTGACTGTATATCCAAAATATTGCTTTTTCCAGTGAAAAGGTTGCCTCATCTGAATCAGGAGAGAAATATGCACCGATCAAGCAGCATTTATAAATGAAAATAGTCTAAAGCAGGTCTAAACAAATATATCAGTGGATTTTGGCCAGAAAGTGAGTAAATTTTAAGCAATTTTTCATTTTTCGGTGAACTGCTCCTTTAATTAAAAGAAGTTGAAGCCACGCAATTGTTGAACATTCTTTTTTTTTTACTTAACTATGTAAAATGCTGTCATTCAAAAGTTTGGGATCAGTAAGATTTTTTAATGTTTTTAAATGTCTTTTATGCTCATCAAGGCTGTATTTATTTGATCAAAAATACAGAAAAAAATTATATTGTGAAATATTATTGCAATTTCTAATACTGGTTTCATATTTTAATATACTTTGAACTCTATTTTATTTCTGTGATGCAGCACTGAATTTTCAGCATCATTACTCCGGTCTTCAGTGTCACACGATCCTTCAGAAATCATTTTAATATGCTAATTTATTATTAACAGTTGCGATGCTTAATATTTTTTTGAAACCTGTGATACTTTTTTCTTTAATTCTTTGATTAATCAAAAGTTAAAAAGGACAGCATTTATTTTTAACTTTTTAACTTTTAAAAAGTATTATATATTGTTTTCTCAAAATTTCTATTTTGAATGAACACTGTTCTTTTTAACTTTTTTTTATTTTTTTTATTAAAGAATCCTGAAAAAGTATAACTTTTCAGCACTGATTATAAATCAGCATATTAGAATGATTTTTAAGGATCATGTGACACTGAAGACTGGAGTAATGATGCTGAAAATTCAGCTTTGCTTCACAGGAATAAATTATATTAAAGTATAAATAGAAAACTGTTATTTTAAATTGCAATAATATTTGACAAAATTGCATTTTTTTTTATCAAATAGATACAGCCTTCATGAGCATAAAAAAACTTTTGAAAACATTAAAAATCATACTGATCCAAAACTTTTTACCTGCAGTGTATGTAAAACTGAAACTAAAACTACCAACTCTTTTTTACCTACATTAATCAAACCTGGGCAGTGAATTTGTGGTTTTCAGCATGCTTTCTGAGAATTGGGCTGAAGAGTAGAGCATATGGTTAGGTTGTGGGTGGCTACAATAATTAAATTTAGAATGTATTTATGTTGCTCCACAAGCAAAGAGCAATAGTTGTACTAATGTCAGTGCAGTGACGAATACCTTCTTTCTGGTTCATTGCAAACAATTGCTTTGTTAAAAACAGAAGCATTTTAATCATACAAAAACAATCAAAACTGATATTACTCACTTACTGTAAGTAATGTATTGAGAAACATTAGTAGACTTTACTTAATTTCTTTAGTCTTCACTCAACACATTGAAAGAAATCTACACAAACAAGTTGAATGCAAATTGTTTCCTCAGTTTTATCGAGTCAGTATAGGTTTGTTTTTATAGTGTAACAGACTTCCATCCATCCACCAATTCTTCAAAATGCTATAGGGATGCTGGAATCTATCGGATAAAAGCAGGGAAACACCCTGTACAGATGGTCAGTCTATGGCAGGGCTATTCTAACAGACTATTTCTACCAAAATGTGAACCATCTCCTGTTTCCTTCTCAGTTGGGGAAGACTCTAAAAATCCCAGTGATTAAGTTTCTTCTCCATTCGGCTTCATATATGTGGTTCCTGATCACGCTTCTGGGGGAATCTATTGCCATGGAGGTGTATCGAGACAGCTTTGCCTCTCGTGAGCAGACCATCCTTCACAACTCCTTCCACATGATCTGGGTGGTTGGTAGGTCTCAAGAACCACATTTCATACAAAAAAAATAAAAAATTTTTGCAAGATCATCAACTTCAGGACTTCATTTTTTGAGCACTGCACATGAAACAATAATTCAGTGGTTATTAATCTTGTCAAACAGGTTTCTTCTGGTTTGAGTGTAAGGAAATTTGGATCGAGGGCTTGAAGAGTTATTTCCTAGACTGGTGGAACTGTCTAGATGTGATGGTTCTTAGCATGTACCTGGCTTCATTCGCCCTGAGAGTGGTCATCATGCTCAAGGTCCACTTTATCTGCCAGATACCTGACAAAGCGCAGGAGTGTGTCTACTTCACTGAGACTAGTGAGAGAAAATATGTCACTAACCATCACAATTTAGCCTACAAAATGGCAGCTCTATAGTCATATTTGTTTTGGATGTACAGTGCGTAATGAGTGGCATCAGGAGGATCCCCAGTTCATCTCTGAGGTGCTGTTTGCGGTGACCAGCATGCTGAGTTTCACTCGCCTGGCCTACATCCTACCAGCACACGAGTCTCTTGGTACCCTTCAGATCTCCATTGGAAAGATGATTGATGATATGATGAGGTATTACTCTGTCGTGTTGATTCTAAACATTAATAATATCTAGAAAGAACATTTACTCAAGATGCTTCTTTTCCTCTCCAGATTTATGTTCATTTTGGTGATCATTGGAACTGCTTTCCTGTGTGGCATCAACAATATCTATGTCCCATATATGATTTCCCCTAATCTTGGAAGGTATTTTATGTTTTATCCATTTGGTAAAATCTGCAGAAATTAACTAAATTTGAGATAATCCTCATTACGGGGTGATGCCACATCTGTTTATATTTACAGGTTAAATGAAACCTTCAGCTTCCTCTTCTGGACTATGTTTGGTATGGCCGACCAGGCCTATGTGGACATGCCTGAGTTTGTTTTGGCCGAGTTTGTTGGAAGAATCCTTTACGGCATCTACACCCTGATCATTGTCATTGTACTTCTAAACATGCTCATTGCCATGATCACCAACTCTTTTCAGAAGATTGAGGTAAGCCTGAGGAACTGACTCTGATGTAACATATGTACACATACTATTAGTATTAGCTTGGTGGTTCACGTAAATTGTTGTTCCCTGTAGGATGATGCTGATGTAGAGTGGAAATTTGCCCGTTCAAAGCTCTACCTGAGTTACTTCAGAGAAGGACTGACTATGCCTGTCCCCTTCAACATCATCCCTTCTCCAAAGGCCATTTTCTATCTTTTAAGGTTGCTTATTTGTAACACTTATTTGATGGAGTCCATTATTGAGAACTAGGAGTACACTTACAAATAAAATGAAAGAATCAACTCAAAATAAATAATTGGCATATGATTTTTTTATTAATTGCATTAGAAATATTTACAGTTGAGGTCAAAATTTTACATACACCTTGCAGAATCAGCAAAATGTTAATTATTTTACCAAAATAAGAGGGATCATACAGAATGCATGTAATTTTTTTATTTAATACTGACCTGAATAAGATATTTAACATTAAAGATGTTTACATACAGTCCACAAAAGGAAAAAAAAGCTAAATTGATTAAACATTGCCCTGTTGAAAAGTTTACATGCACTTGATTCTTAATACTGTGTTGTTACCTGAATGATCCACAGCTGTGTGTTTTTGTTTTGTTTGTTTGTTTAGTGATAGTCCCTTGTTTGTACTGAACAGTTAAACTGTTTTTCAGAAAAATCTATCAGGTCCAACAGATTCTTTGGTTTTTCAAAATCATACAGTCATTTTTGGAAAGGGTTTACATTTACAAAAATGCTGAAAAACCAAAGAATTTGTGTGACCTGGATGTTTTTTTCTGAAGAACAGCGGACTCATGAACAACTATCACTAAACAAACAAACAAACAAACAAAAAAAAAACAGCTGTGGATCATTCAGATAACAACACAGTATTAAGAATCAAGTGTGTGTAAACTTCTGAACAGGGCTATTTTTATAAATGTAGCTATTATTTTCTCTTGTGGACTATATGTCTTTTATGTGAAGTCAGTACTAAATAAAAATGACATGCATTTTGTATGATCCTTCTTATTTTGCTAAAATAATTAACATTTTGCAAATTCTGCAAGTATGTAAACATTTGACCTCAGCTGTATATTTATTTGTTATATTATAGTTTTATAGATACTATGATTATAAAATGCATTCAAACTTTGAAATATTTCTATTTATTTATTTATCATCAATTTATTATTCATCAGTTTGAAAAGTGATGCTTTAATCTATTTCTTATTAATTATGTAATAATTACAATTATATTTAACAAAATTGAAATGAATAAACAGCTATTTGAAAAGTTTAGTATTGCATTTATTATTAAAACATAAATTAAATAAAAGGCTGCTTAAATTATGCTATTTATCTGTCAATTTGACAAGTGATATATTATTTACATTTTTAACTGATAAATTGATCATTTATTCCATCATTTTATTTTCTAGTGACACTCATAATGGAATAATAACACTCATAATAGACACTCATAATTTTTTCTTTATATTTTAGAGGAATTGTCAAGCAGATCTGCTGCTGCTGCTTCAACTGTAACTCTGCTCCAGACTACCCTCCACTTGCATCTATGGTACTCTTTTCAGTCTTTCAGGATTACAACTCATCTTTACTCTATATTAAGTTTTGAGAGTCTACTTGCATACAAATGTGCTCAGTACCACTATAAAACATAAAAGTATAGCATGTTTGACAAAACCCATGCCTCCTATGTCTCTTTTTGAAATACAACCCAGAAGGATGACATGGGTGCAGGGGAGAACCGCATTCCCTACAGACAGCAGGTCATCCGCGCTCTGGTTCAGCGCTACATCGAATCTGCCAGGAGAGAGTTTGAAGAGGCGAAACGCAAAGGTAAGACTACCGAAACATAGTAATATTTTATTTAATTAGAAGGGTTATATTGACTTATTAAGATTTTGCTTATATCTACATTGTAATTATGTATTTTTGCTATTTTATAAAAAATATTTGATGTGGAATTTATGAGATTTGTATTTTGAATCCAATTTTCCTTGTAAAAGGTAAAAGGGTGATCATACTGATTTCAAAGTTAAGGATCCATTAGCTTGAATATACATTGAACCAAACACTATCATAACATCTTAGCTGATAGTTCAGTATACTTTATTTTTGACAAAACATCTCATGTTTCGCTAGTGACTGCACATTTTCGGTAGTAGCAATACTGTTTTGGTAGCGACCAAAAAAATGGTGTTCGGTAGTGACATTCTTTAAAGTTACACAGATTTTTTTATATTTTTGAACACATTTACCTCAAAATGATGGGGCATATCTACTCAAACATGTAGCTATGAGAGAGAGGGATACATGAATATTCCTGATCATAAATGTAGGGGTGTATTTAAAATCAGTCTCAGCTAATGGACTAAAACATACACTGTTTCTTTAGTGACATGTTTCATAATTTACAAGGAAAAACAATAAAAAGGATACTTTTAAAAACAATGGGAAGAGAATACAAAAATATATTTCAATATAATTTTCATAAGTTGCTAATTAGGTGTTAGGGTTAGGGACAGCCACCAATTGAAAGTACACAATAACTGATTTTATATATATTAAGCTTTCTAATATTTTGAATATTATTGTGGGTTTCAATAGATAATAGAAGGATCTTAGTAAACATCTAAGATTTGAATACTTAAATGCTTTTAAATGTGTTTTTTGGTTGTTGAACATCAGTTTGCACCATTTCTGTAGAATGGACCATATATACAAATATACTTTATATAATATACTTCAAACTGTTAACTGTTAATATGAAATGTATTTTGTCCTCAACAGTATTTAAAAGCTCCATGACTTTTCCAGTTTTTTTCATAATTTATTGGATAAGGACTAATGAGCTTGGCATAAACACAAAAATATTATAAAAATGCCTATGCCTACATGACTTTTCCAGAAATCATACTTTAAACACATTTTTCTATGTGAATTCAGGTTCTTCAAAGAAAATAAAGTTAAGGGGGTGAATTAAAATGTGAAATATCTTGATCTTATTTTAACGCATGTTTAGTCCTATTTCAAATAATTTATGAGGCATCTTAAGGCCCCCTTGGAAGTTTGCTTAGGCCCCCTAGTTTGGATTCCATTCACTTTTATACAGCAGAGTATATAACTATATTCATACTGTAGTTTTCACATGCATTGAAAAATGCTGACATTTTTGGAATGTCTTTCTTCCAGATGTTGGGAACAGGATCACAGAGCTGAGCAAAGTGATCAGCCAGCTACACGCTGAAATGAAACGCATTCAACTGAACCTGTTTGACCACTCAGACAACCCCAAAGGAGACCCATCAGAAGGATCTTCTTTCCTGGGAAAGTACATCCTTGGAGCCAAAAACAACTTCAGGGGCTTCAACAGCAATGAGAGAAACACTGTTCCATTACATGAGCCTATACTCCATGAAGAACCAGCTGAGGAGACCGTAGAAGAGAATGACGAAGAGATTGCAGACATGCAGGAGTCACCAGCCGCTGATACAGACCCAGACGGGAAGTCAAATGAAGAGCAAATCAGTGAGGGAGAAATAGATAACACTGTGGAAGACATGAATGAGACAGAGGGGGGAGAAGAAGAAGGGGACGTGGGGACAGGAAATGATGATGTCACTGAGATTAGCATGGATGAAGAGAAGGAGGAGGCTGAAAAGAATACAGATACAGAGAATACAAGCGAGACAGTTATAGATATAGAGTCCAATGCAGATGCTGAAAGTGAAGCTAGTGGGAAAAGTGAAGATGAGACGATAGCAGAGGAAGCAAGTGATAATGTGGAGGAATTGAATACAGATGAGGCGACAGGAGGAACAGATCTAAATGAAGCAGAGACAGAAGAAAACAAAGAGGTTGAGGAAGGTAGTGGAGCGACAGAAGATGAGGATGTAGTTGAAGTCATCAATGAAAATTCAGGTGAGGGCATCAAGATTGACCTGAATCATTCAAGCCTAGTGAGTTTCTTAGCAAAGAGGATAGAGGAAAAGCTAGAGAGGAATTTCAGTTTCATTGCAAACCAAGTATCATCTCCAACTGGCAGTGATGACTCCCAAGACACCGGTTTTGGTTCTCAAGAATTTGACCTCTCAGCTAGCAGTCCATAATGACTGGGAGCAATTTTTACAAAGATTAGTTTCAAATGACTAGCTTATGAGAACGATGAACCTAGCTAAGATCTTTTTTTGTGTGTTTTAAGGTTTGTTACAGTGGCCTCAGAAAATATTTGGACACTCTTGTTGGCACAGGTGTAGTTTATCACATTATTATTTCATTATTTAAAAGTTCACAGTCTATTCTGAAGATTTTGGAAGCATCATGTGACGCTAAAGATAGGTATCCACTTTATTCTTCTAAGTCTATGGGCGAGACGTCCCGTTCATTAGCCGAGAAGAATAACAGCGTGCAGTAAACGTTAAAACTGTTTCCACTACAAATCAGTGTGTTCATAATTAAGATAATACATTCAAATAATGTTTAGATGAACCTATTTGCAATATCAAGAAGCAGAACAAGCTGTTTTGCACAGCTAAAAATAGCTGGATGCGGATAGGACAGGAAGCCAGACCTATAAAATTGACTCTCGTGGGCAGGGTTGCCAGGTTTACACACAAAACTCAATTTCCAAGAATTCTAAGAAATAGCCCAATTATGTTTTGGGGGGTAAAATACTAGTTTTTTTGTTAGGGTTCCTGTAGTAAAATTTGCATTCCAGGGGCTAAAACTTCATACATAAAAACATTAAAAAAACAACCCACAGCAACAGTGTTAAAGGTCCCCTGAAGTGCTTTGAAACATGCAGCATTATTGTATGTTGCCATAATTTAATCTAAAACAGGAAGACACCCCTTTTTAAAACAGACAATAGCCTTTTGTTTATATCGCAGCTTGGGCCGTTGAGCTGGGTAAAGCCACATTTGACATTGTATGACAGCCACAATCACATCCATATCGCATTATCTATATATAAAATAGCATTCTGTGTAGAATTCAATTTGTGGTCTGTGCTGACACAAGCATATGATCGGCTCTGTGCCATTGTGTCTTTGGACCGGAGCAGATTGTGCATGCACTGCGGCAGTTTGTGTGTCATTGTTTTGAAGCACACTAGCTTATAGATAACCTTAAATGAACACTCCACTTTTTTAAAAAAAAAATAGGCTCATTTGCCAACTCCCCTAGAGTTAAACAGATGAGTTTTACCGTTTTTGAATCCATCCAGCTGATCTCCGGGTCTGCCGGTAGCACTTTTAGCATAGCTTAGCATAAGTCATTGAATCTGATTAGACCATTAGCATCTCGTTCAAAAATGACCAAATATTTTCAATGTTTTTTCTATTTAAAACTTGAGTCTTCTGCAGTTACATTGTGTACTAAGACCGACAGAAAATGAAAAGTTGCGATTTTCCAGGCTGGTAAGTATAGGAACTATACTCTCATTACGGCGTAATAATCAGGGAACTTTGCTGCCGTACCACGGGTGCAGCAGGCGCAATGATATTACGCAGCACCTGAAAATAGTCCCCAGCTAGGTATATTCAGGTGCTGCGTAATATCATTGCGCCTGCTGCACCAAATGGTACGGCAGCAAAGTTATTTGATTACTACGCCGGAAGGAGAGTATAGTTTCTATCCATATCATCTTGGAAAATCGCAACTTTTAATTTTCCTTCTATCTTTGTACACGATGTAACTACAGAAGAGTCAAGTTTTTGAATGACCTGATGACCTGTCTAATCTGATTCAGTGATTTATGCTAATCTATGCTAAAAGTGCTAACGGCAGACAGAGACTGGCTGAAGGGATTTAAAAATGGTAAAACTCATCTGTTTAACTGTAAGGGAGTTGGAAAATGAGCCTATTTTCAAAAAAAGTGCAGTGTTCCTTTAAGGCTTACATATTCATATTAGAAGCCAAAAAACTTCAATATTGTTTTAATGAGGCCTTTAAAGTGGCCTAATTGCACAGGAAAACCCCAGACCTGGCAACCCTGCTTGTGGTTAAAAAAGGTGGATAATGACTGCTGTAAATTCAGTTTTGCCATCACAACAATAAAATTACATTTTAAAGTATATTAACATTAAAAATTGTTTTATATTGTAAATTTCACAATATTATTGTTTTATTGTTATTTTTTTACCTATCCCAAACTTTTGAACAGTGAACAGCTGTCTATTTTTAAGTGTGCCTGATAAAATACTTCTTGAGGCCATGGTATATACTGTGTAACGAACTTGGAGAGAAGCACAGATCTGTTGTTAGGTCTTCTGAAACTGTAAAATGTGTAAATTATGTAGATTAAATCATTGTAGAAGTCATGTCATTATTAAAATCCTTAGAGCACCATTCCATCATATTGTTCTCATAACAAATATGCAATGTGAAATGTCATAATAGAAATTGATTCCTATTAAAGCAATAATTTAATCAATTTAACTCCATATAAAAACTCCTGAATACATAGATGGTTAAAGAAATGCATGAGCGCACATTTATCACCCCAGAGACTGTGTACATGTTGCAGCTTGTTCAACACCTGTTGTTTGTGACAATAGCCATTTTTCCCATGAGGCCTCTATGATTATTTATTAACCAATCACTTGCATCCCCATGCACCTCTACAGGAACGTCACACCTGTTTCCATTACCATAGGAATATATCACCTGTTACTGCAGAGTAATGCTGGTGGGATTACATCAGCCAGCAATATCTGTAACACTAAAACATTATCATTTAGAGGTGTTTGAACATAAATAAACTAAACTCAAAAATGACTTAGTACTTTATTTTACCCATGTTAAACAAATCACACATACCCTTTCAAAAATACAATTCCCTAATTTCTCATGTCTGCATATGACATAAATTAACAACTGTTTTATTCATTTACCCTCAACCATGAATTCCATGGAAATTCACCAGACACACATTCAGAATGACTTAAAGCCCTCTTTTCATAAAGTTTGAGCTCACCAAAATTACTTTTATTTTATTCTTTGCATTTACTGCCGATGCAACAGTAAATTAATACTATGAAAATTACTATATTTATGGCAATTTAAAAAAAGTACAAGAAGTAAATAACACTGTACATAATGAGTTATATACAGGAGTGGAGTTTATGAACCGCACATCAGACACTCGTCACGGTTCTCCAGCGAACACACCATAGCAGCTTTGTTACGTTCTTTGGTTTCCTCCTCGTTGCTTGTGTTCTGTGCCTCCTTCAGTTTTTCTTTGTTGAGAGTGAACTGGATGGGGTTGGCAGCTGGTTTAGTTCTCAGATAGTACATTCCTGTTTTAAGACCCTGTGGAGAGCAGCAGATGCACCATTGATTAACTCCAACTTCTAAACTTCCAAAACCTTGCTTAGGAACAGTTTAGTTTACCTGCTTCCAGCCATAGAAGTGCATGCTGGTCAGTTTGCCATAGTTGGGTTCAGCAATGTGGATGTTGAGGGACTGGCTCTGGTCAATGAAGGCTCCTCTGTCTGCAGCCATCTTTAAGATGGTCTTTTGAGAGATCTCCCACACAGTCTTATACAGCTCCTTCAGGTCATCTGGTATTGTGGGAATTCCCTGTAAAAAACAAACGAACAAACAAACAAACAAACGTTTAGAAAGGGACACAAAAAGCAAAAACATGACAAAAGGAGATGCTAAAAATGGAAATGTCAACTAACCTGTATGGATCCGTTCTGAGCAATCAGCTGATTTTTCATTTCTTCGTTCCAAAGTCCTCGTTCCGTGAGGTCTTTGAGAAGATGTGGGTTCACAATCTAGAGGTAAAAATGTAATCCACCAGTTAATTATATACAAAGACATCGGTTTATCCATTCTTGCAAACGTTCACTGTAATGTCAGGCTCACCTGAAACTCTCCAGACAGAACTCTGCGTGTGTAGATGTTGCTAGTGTATGGCTCGATTGACTCATTGTTGCCCAGGATCTGAGCAGTGGAGGCAGTGGGCATGGGAGCCAGCAGCAGACTGTTACGCACTCCATGCCTGGCAGCAAAAATAAATAAATAAATAAATAAATAAATACATACATACATATATGTGACATATGTAACTATGGATAAAGATTTTTTTACAATACAGTAACTTACAAAAAAAAAAATACCCATGAAAATCATTATTTATAATCATATTATTTTCTTTGATTTGTAAGTTTATTTTTAATTTATTAGATTATGTATAATGTAATGACATTTTCCACTGTCAAATTTTCAAATTCCCAAACACTTCCAGGACTTCCACAGATTTGTAGAGATTATGAATTATACAAGCGGTTACTAACTTTGCAATCTTCTCCTTGAGTGCCGTCCAGTCCCACAGGTCTGTAGGAGTCTTTTCCCACATATCATACTGCAGGATCTATGAAATCACACCAAGAACAATTAGAGCACTGTAAATCTCAAATGAGATTTAATTTCCTTATACAGGTTTTTTGCAGATTTTATAAAAAGTACATTTAAGACTTTAAAGACCTTTTTAAGACCAGTAAAATTAAATTCAAAAATGGATAGGAACATAAGTCAAGATGTTATTAAAGTGTTATTGTAGGGAGCACACAACGAATCATTTTAGCAAGACTTCAACATTTGAACAACTGCAAACAGATCTATTTTTTACAGCGGCCCAGTAGCGCACAACACAACTAAATCACCAAAACACACAGGCCTAATTTTGTGGTGTTGTGGCTTGTTTTCATGGTGTTGCACTAATTTCGTTGTATTGTGGCTTGTTTCCATTGTGCTGCACTAATGTTGTGGTGTTGTGGCTTGTTTCCAGTGTATTGAGCTAATTTCATTATGTCCGAACAGTCAGAGGCGGCATGCCTCACGTTTTCCATGTGCATGTGAATGGCCCCTGTCATTGTGCGCATGCTTTTCAGTTCAGGCCAATGACAAGTTTATACAGGAATCGGATATGGGACTCATTTTTAAAAACAGTGTGAAAAGGCAAAAAAGAAATAAAAAAAATCAGATCTGAGCAGAAAATCGGAATTGAGCATTAAAGCTTGTAGTCTGAACGTAGTGTTGTGGCTTGTTTTCATTTCGTTGTGTTGCAGCTACTTTCTGTTGTGTTGCACTAATTTAGTTTTGTTGTGGCTCGTTTCCATTGTGTTGCACTAATTTCATTATGTTGTGACTCATTTCCGTTGTGTTAGTTTCATTGTATTGTTGCTTATTTCCACTGTATTGTGCTAATTTTGTTGTGTCGCAACTTGTTTTCATTGTGTTTTGCATCTATTTAATTCATTTTCATTGTTGTGCTAATTTTGTTGTATTGTGGCTTGTTTTTTGGTATTGTTTTAATTTCATTGTGTTGCACTAATTTCACTATATTGTGGATTGTTTTCGTTGTGTTGCGCTAATTTTGTTGTTTTGACTTGTTTCCGTTGTGTTGCGCTAATTTCATTGTTGTGGCTTGTTTCTATTGTGTTATGCTAACTTTGTTGTGTTGCGGCTTGTTTCCTCAGGTATTACATTGTGGGGCCACTACCTTTTTTTAAATTTTATTTTAAATTTATGATTGGAACGAGAACACATCTGCCAATATGCTTAAGATAAACACCAATTTATCTTAAGCAAGACTTATACAAGACTTATCCTTAAATCAGGATACATTTGCTTGAGATATAAAATGGCATGTTTAGATATTTGTATTGGAAGTCAAGACAAAATACTATGACTATCTATTCAAGACTTTCTGGCCTGATTTAAGACCTTTTTAAGGCCTTAATTTGTGGATTGTGAACCAACACCTCAAAACCAGCATTAACATAACTTACGCCTTTGCTCACAGGAGACCCAGGGTAGGTTTCATACGGCCCAAATTCTGCAGCCAGCTCACAGCTGGACTCCAGTGCAGCATAGTAGATGGTCTCAAAGATCTGTATGTTCAGGAGTTGAGCTTCTGCGCTCTCAAAGGGAAAGCGCATGAGGATGAAGGAATCAGCCAGACCCTGAACACCAATACCGATGGGCCTGTGACGTTTGTTGGAGTTCTCTGCCTGTTGTGTGAGAAAGAAAATCAGCCTCTGCAGCAATTACAACAATGTAGAATGGCTAAAGCGGAATAAAACAACCTCACCTCTCGCACTGGGTAATAGTTAATATCAATGATTTTATTCAAGTTCTTCACAATGACTTTTGTAACAGAGGCCAACTTCTGGAAGTCAAAAGTTCGCTCTGGGGTGACGTACATGTTAAGTGCAATGGATGCCAGGTTGCAAACAGCGACCTGCAAAAGAGAGTTTGGTCCATCATGAAAGCACTTTCTGATAGTCAACATGGCATGTGACTCACAAAAAGAGTCACATATTCTGCATTCCTTACCTCATCCTTACTGGTGTACTCCACAATCTCTGTGCACAAGTTACTGCATTTGATGGTGCCCAGGTTCTGCTGGTTGCTCTTGCGGTTGCAGGCATCCTTGTAGAGCATATAAGGTGTGCCGGTCTCTGTCTGAGATTCAATGACGGCATACCACAGCTGCTGAGCCTTCACCACACGCTTAGCTTTGCCCTCCTGCTCATATCTGGAACAAGATATCATTGAATGTGATTACTAGACAATATCAAAAGACATTAACAGTGTTATAGTAGCATTACAAATATTTTCATACTTTGTGTAGAGCTTCTCAAATTCCTCGCCCCAGCACTCATCCAGCCCAGGACAGTCATTGGGGCACATCAGAGACCAGTCCTACATGGGATGAGTCACAAATAAGTTAATAAAGACTTTAAACTAAACTGGTTGAGGAAATAAATATAAAACCATAAATATTTTCCTTGGGGTTTTTACGTTTTTAAAGACGTGTCTTCTGCTCACCAAGCCTGCATTTATTTGATCCAAAAAGTACAGCAAAAACAGTAAAATTTTGAAATGTTTATATAGTAATATAGTATAATATAGTGTATTATGTCATTTATTCCTGTGATTTCAAAGCTACATTTTTAGCATCATTACTATAGTCTTTGGTGTCACGATCATTTAGAAAACATTCTAATATGCTGATTTGCTGTTCAACAAACATTTTTATTATTATTTGCAATAATTAAAACAGTTGAGTATGTTTTTCAGAATTTTGTGATGAATGAAAAGATCCAACGATCAGCATTTATCCGAAATAAAGTTAAATTATACACTATACCATTCAAAAGCCTGGAGGCCAAGGATACTTTAAATTGATCAAAAGTGATGATAAAGACAATTATAAGACTTCTATTTCAGATAAATGTTCTGCTGAACTTTCTATTCGTCAAAGAAACCTGAAATATTAGAATGATTTCTGAAGAATCATGTGACTGGAGTAATGATGCTAAAAATTCAGCTTTGAAAATCACAGAAATAAATTACAATTTAAAATGTTTTCTAATAGAAAAGCTTTTAATTAGTAAAAATTTCTCAAAATATTAGAGTTTTTGCTGTACTTTGAATCAAATAAATGCAGGCTTGGTGAGCAAGAAAAAAACAAAACAAAAAAAAAACACAACACTTTTGACTGGTAGTGTATATAAAGGTGTGCTCACCGAATTGGTCTCCACTCGCTTCATGAAGAGATCAGGGATCCAGAGGGCATAAAACAGGTCTCTAGCTCTCTGCTCCTCTTTACCAGTGTTCTTTTTAAGCTCTAGGAAGTCGAAAATATCAAAATGCCAGGGCTCCAAGTACATAGCAAAAGCTCCTGGTCTCTGATTGAGGAGAGAAAATGTCAGTTTTTCAAGCCAAATGTAAACCCTCTTTAAATTCACATGTAAAACACCTTACCTTATTTCCTCCTTGGTCCACATAGCGTGCTGTGTTGTTGTAGACACGGAGCATAGGAACCAGGCCATTTGAGTTGCCATTTGTCTAAAATAAAGAACATTGTATCAACCCAAATGCTAAGTTTAATAGTACCAGTAAATCCAGTAAGCCAAAAAAGGAGAAAACTCACCCCTGCAATGTAGCTTCCAGTGGCTCTGATGCAGCTCACAGCCACCCCGATACCTCCGGCAGACTTAGAAATGAGTGCGCACTGCTTCAGGGTGTCATAGATCCCCTCAATACTGTCATCCTTCATAGCAAGCAGGAAGCAACTAGACATTTGATCAAAAGAAGTTGCTTGTATTATAAATTACATATGGAAGTCTATTGAGTTGGCCAACACCAAACTCTCTGAAAAGACACTATTTTGAAAAACTGCCCCCTTGTGTCTGATTGCTGTATAGTGATTGTCTGTTCTCCTTCCTGGTGTTTACCTGGAGAGCTGTGGGCGGTTGGTGCCGGCATTGAAAAGCGTAGGAGAAGCATGAGTGAACCATTTCTCAGACAGCAGGTTGTAGGTTTCTATAGCTGCTGAAATGTCCTCCTTATGGATTCCCACAGACACTCTCATTAGCATGTGTTGTGGCCGCTCAGCAACTGAAAACAAAGCAGTCAAGGTGTCACAGGAACATTTTTCATTTTTATCCTTCAGGTCAGTCTAATGGCTTTTGCTCAACTGCTTTGCTTCATTAAAATTTCCATCTACCTCTTTCCATTTTAGTCTGTACTATATGTGACCCTGGACTACAAAACCTGAAAATCTAGAATCCAATGACACAAAAGAATCAAAATACTGAGATAATCACCTTTAAAATTGTCCAAATGAAGTTCTTAGCAATGCATATTACTCAGCAAAAAATAAGTTGATATATTTACAGTAGGGTATTTACTAAATATATTGATGGAACATGATCTTTACTTAATATTCAATCTTTACTTGATTTTGTAATAAAATAATGTATTATTTTGACCCATACAATGCATTTTTGGCTATTGCTACAAATATACATGTGCTACTTAAGACTGCTTTTGTGGTCCAGGGTCACAAATACTGTTCTGTTGTTTCATTACTCTGTCAGCCTCTCCATTTTCCCTGTCTCAACTGGACCATCAATGCAAATGTATGCAAATAACAATTTCATGACTTACCCTTTCCGTTGATCTTCAGCAAATAAGAGCGCTCCAATGTCTAAAAGGGATGTTAAAAACTAGGATTAACACCACAAAAACACTTTTAAATGTAGGTATACAACTGTATGGGTGCATCTTAATCAGCTCCCTAGCTTGTTAAGTAGTATATTGTATACACGGACGTCAATGGACAACATTGCAGAAAGTCATTGCTGGATTTAATAATCAGGTAGAATCAATCTTGTACTGATATTTTTATTCTCTTTAAACACAGTTTTGTTACATGTTCTTACAACTTTTCAGCCGAATATTAAAAATTAAAGTAAAATTTAAAGCATCCTTGTTAAATAACTTAATTAAAATATTAATTTCTATTATTAACAAAACTAATACTGACTCCAAGCTTTTCAATGGTATAGTGTATAATGTTACAATAGCTTTTAATTTCAGATAAATGCTGATCTTTCCATTCAAAGAAATCTAAAATATATACTCAATATAACATTTTAAATATTGATAAATGCTTCTCGAACAGCAAATCAGCATATTAGAATGATTTCTGAATGAAAAGGAACATTTAGCTTTGATCACAAGAATAAACTGCATTTTAAATAGTGGTGTCAAAATTAGCGCATTAACGCAGACGCCGGTAAAAACTAATCTTCCCGTCCTGTCAGCCGTTATACTGTGCTCGTAGCACGCACTCTGTGCCAGCTGTTTTTAAATGAAAGCTGCCTTAAAACTGTGCATGCAAGTATTTATTATTTATAGGTCACATTTAAAGCAGTGTTAGATCCGCATCAAGTTCAGCAGTGGCAGCTTTTAAATAAACAGCAGCCAAAATATCCTAATAACCAGCTGCTGTGAAGTATGTTAATCAAAGAACAAAATTAAAAAGAGGAAATTAAAAACTTATGGAATTTTAAGCTTTAGGTTTATATAATTTAGTGTTTGACACCTTTAGGCCTGACATGTGCAGATTGTTTCAAGTTCACTTAAATTAGAAGTTATTTTTTCCAAGTCTAATAAATTTCAAACTAATCTCTCTCAATTATATTGTAATGTTGAATGGTTATAATCAATGGTTAAATATTAGAAAAAATAATTAACAGAGACATCAGTTGGAATCGGTGATACTTGCCTTTGGTCATCTAAAAAAAAAGATGGCATTAAACAAATATTAAAAATATATGAAATGTGAAATTATTGCAATATAAAAGTATAATTAAAAACTTTAAATGTCAGGTAGGATTAATCGTGATTAATTTCAGGAAAAATGTGTGATTAGCTAATTTTTTTTAATCGATTGACACCATCAATTTTAAAATGTGTTCAAACAGAAAGAAGTTACTTTAAATAGTTAAAATATTGCTTTTGCTGTATTTTGGATCAAATAAATGTAGGCTTGGTGAGCAGAAGAGACTTCTTTAAAAAAAAAAACATTACAAAACTTACTGTTCAAAAACTTTTGACTGGTAGTGTATACTAAAACACTTTGTCTTTTCAAATTTTCTATTGCTTCAGAATTTAGTGAGCAACTGATGCTCCCTAGAATGTGTGATCCATTGTCAGAGTTCCCACTCTAAGCCAAACGTCAAACTCCCTGACTTTTTCCTGACTTTCACTGACTAAAAAGCTGAATTTCCATGATCTATAATGAACGGATCCATCTATTTGCAAGCTATATTTACTTGTTCACAGACATTTAGTACAAAACACACATATACACTACTTTTTGCTTTTACACATTGAATGTACTTTGATATTTTTCTGTATTATTTCTACAGAAATTAATTCATGGTTTTTATGCTTTCATAACTATAACCTAAACATAATAGGCAAAAGGTGTGAAATAATGCAGTAAATCAAAATATGGTATAGAACATTTACATTTTGATAAATGGAAACAAAATTTAAAAGCAACAGACAAAAATCCCTGATTTTCCATGACTTTGACAAAATAAATATAAAATTCCCTGACTTTCAATGTCTGGAATAGACTTTTAAAACTTCCATGATATTCAAGAAATTCCATGACCCATGGGAACCCAGCATTGTGGAATTGTTCAGGGATTAAAATGGCTGACTCCCTGATTAGCGCCCTGACTACTGAACAAGGGAGCTAACTGAGATGCACCCTATTTTTCCATATTCCATTTTGGAATTACCTTGAAGCCAAAGAAGTTATACGAGAAGTCTCTGTCAAAAATGATGGCTGAGTTGAGGCGCTAGGGAAGTAAAGAAAAATGACATTAATTTTAAATACTTCACCCATATTGTGACTTTGTTGGGAAAAGACAACAAACCACACACATGCACATAATACTTACATCTTTGTTGGCCAAAACTATGTCAAGAGTTTCCTTAGAAATCATAGGGGAGTGGCGGTCATTCAGCGGATTCACATAGTTGTAGAGGTCCTCCATAACCTCTGTGATTGGGAGAGGCAAGTAATTAGCAGCAAATAAAACAATTATGATTAGATTAAACTTAGATTAAAGTGAGGCATAGCAACTCACCACTGAAGACCTTCTTAGTTTCTTTGTGCAGGTTGGACACAGCGATGCGGGCTGCCAGGATGGCATAGTCAGGGTGTTTAGTGGTGAGGGTGGCAGTGATCTCAGCAGCCAGGGTGTCCAACTCTACTGTGGTAACACCACTGTAAAGACCCTGAATCACCTTCATGGTGATCTGAGTCTGCAAATCAAACATGCTTCTTAGAATTTTTTTTTTTTAACGAAACGATTCAAATACAAAGCCATAATGAAGACATAGAGAGGACAGGACGTTGTTTCTAAACATTATGTTTGTTGTGGACACTGAAATACAGTTCTTTATGGAATATTTGTTTAAATATTACTATGGTGTTGGGTCTTCTAACAGGCCTGTAATGGATCTACTGTTTGATGAACAACTAACTGTAATAGGGGATCTGTTTAGAAAAAAATAAAATGTACCAAAAGAATTAAATGAGCAAATAAATAAATTAGATTAAAATAAAATGGTTAAAATATAGAAGTAGTAAAGCAAAAAGTAAAATTAAGAGGTTTTGATGCATTGCATAACTTACAGGATCAACAAAGTCAGAGTTGAGTCCATAGCAGAGTTTCTGAATGCGTGATGTGATTTTGTCGAACATAACACGCTCCTGGCGACCATCTGAGACAAGAAAAACACCAAATGAATAAAAACGAGCTGTTAAAAATAAAAGTCGTCGAGCAGAATAGCACTTATGAAAAAAATGACAATACAAGAACTGTCAATAAAAACATAAAAAGTGCATAAAAATTAGGCTAATAATTATAGCAAAAACATTTTAAGCATAACCTGTCTATGATTTATGATTTATGTAGCATCTGTCATTCATGTCAAATGCTTCATTGACCTAGTTAGTGAAGCAGTTGGCGCCAACTTTTCATTAACAAAGAACATAGCTAGAAGTGCAGCTAACATGAACCCACATCATTCGAAAAAGTAACGTTATGTGGTTGGGAAAAATCAATATTATAACACACAATCAATACATCTGCGACCTAAATCAAGACTTTATATGAACACATTCACGTTATTCTTTCCATGTTTTGGACACTGCTAACTTAGTGCTACACGATTATGGTCAAGTTACACGTTTGACTTAAATATTGCACATCCTTTTCAGAGAACATTACATAAATAATGCTTACACTTATTTATATTAGCATACACAATGTATATTATTTCACTACACTGGATATAAATAAGTAATTGGAAAACGAGTGGGACTTTACCTCTCTTAATCACGTGCATGATTGAAGTCTCTGGTAACGGAGCACTGGGGGGAAAATGCAATAAAAAAAAAATGATAACAATCAGGCGATATTGATGGATAAAGTGCTCTTCTGTTGTCCGGTCTCTCAGCTGCGCCTTCTGCAAACTGTTGTTGTGAACTGAGCGCGGGACTCAAACCCATAAACCCATAAACCCATAACCCGCCAGATTCATTTCTCCACCAACCGGAAGAAAAACGTTGGCCAATGGACTCTCGTTCCTTCTCTACGTCACCGTAGTCGTCAGTTTTATTGGACGGAAGAGATGTGTTTTTGAATGTTTTAAGGGGTCATATTGTGAGAAATCATTTTTTAACAAATGTCCCAAATCGCACCCGAAACCCTCGCGGTCTTCCACTGAGTTCACAATGTCATGACGTAATGCAGCTTTTGTGGGGTAGATGTCTGCTGTAGAGCTCGCATCAGTGCGGGCTTGGCAGAACAGAAGTACGCATCGAGTGCGCATAGCGACCACAATGGGGGCGCTCGCGAGCACCCTTCTGAAAGTTAAAATAAAGAATGGGCCTGCGTCTCAAAGTGCGTACTATCCATCCTAAATTCTATGTGATTCAGTAGTTTAATATTATTTAGGACATTTAGGCGGATATGCACATTGGGACGCACATTGAGGACACCTTATGGTCTCTATGAGATATGAGATGACAGAGTATAACTAGAGCGAGAGACTCTGATTATGAATGACAAAACCTTATACACTTTATGGTTGAGCACATAGTGCATAAGTACTTATTAGTGTACAGTGCGCAGAGCTGGGTATAGCCTGCTTACAAATTGTAATCAGTTACTGATTCCAGATTACATGACAAAAAATGTAGTCAATAATGTAATTAGTTACATTACATATTTTAAGTAATATAATCAGATTACTTTTGAATTACTTTTAGATTACTTTTGACATACCTCGTTTTTTACATTGATTTAAATAGGATTATCTTGTAGCATAATGGTGTAAAAAATGCAAAGAGTAAGAAAATATGTTCCATTCATTGTAATTTGCAACATGAAGTGCATTAAACATTATATTACATCAAGGTTTCCCAAACTAGGGTTCAAACAGGAACTGCAGAGGGTTTGTGGGTTTAATTAAAAGCTAACAATTAATTAATTCATAAAAAAATCAATCATATATAATAAATCATAAATAAATAAATCATATGAAAATAAATAATTTTAAAACAAAGCCCTTTTCAAGGAATGTCTCTTTACTTGGTGGCCATATTTGCAACAAATTTCAGGATTCAGGAGCTGAAATCTCAAAAACTGCTCGCTGAACTCACAATTAAATTACATACATCAAATCAGCAACAAAAATCTTAAATGAATTGCCCCATGTTGTTTCTTGTGCTCAAATAGTGTTTAAAAGGCTTATTTTTCAGGCTAGACCAGCCAATGCCTCAGGTTTCTATGGGAAATTTGGCTCTATTATAAAAGGTGGGACTATTCCTCCATATTGCATGTTGCAGTTTCTCCCATTCATAAGTCATAGTGGTTCATTAGTCTTTGTTTTAAAATAACAATTAAAATAAAACACTTACTAAAAAATATGAAATATTTGTATTTACCTGCATGCCATGTGACCATTAATCAACTTCAAAGAAAAAGTGAACATGCAAATATAAAACTGAATTATTGAAATATTTCATTTAAAATCTCAGGGGGTACTTAATGTAATTTGGTTATATAAGGTTTAGATGGCAAAAAGTTTGGGAATGCCTGTATTGCATGTAAATAAGAAATAACATTGCATTTTAATGAGTATGAAAGACAAAAGCCTTCCAAAGACACAATAATGGTTACATGACATGGTTAAAAAAACTACTGAGTGATAATTCAAATAAAATGAATGTGTTCATCAGTAGCTGATGCAATGTTGAAACCCTTTTGTAAATCCAGTGGTCAAATGCTGTGTCGCCACCTGACTAATGGCTATACTATGTGTGAATGTCCACGAAACTTTCTGTATGTATATAATCAGTAGGCTAGTTTAGAAAGGAAAATTTAAAAGATGAAAAAGAGAAATAAGGGGAATCAATGATGAATAATTTATTGCTATTGTGTGAATAATATGTAATCATGTAATCCATAAAAAAGTAACTGTATTTAGAATCTGATTACGCAATCCAGATTACATGTAATCAGTTACTACCCAGCTGCAAGATCGCAAGTGCGCATGAAGTGAAGGGGCATGAAGGGGCAAAGTATCAACAATCCAAAAATTAAATGTTATGTAACTGATTGTAGCTAAAAAATACATCCATTAGCAGTGTTAAAAAAGTACATTGTACTTAAAGTAGCTTACAGATAGGCCTACTTTAGTTCACTAAATTACTTTTGATGCGCAAGCTAAACAGTCCTTTCAAGTAAGTACCATTGTTAACAACAGTTCGATAATGTAAAATACAATTTATGACATATGTATCCTACTACATAAAACAGTTTTTTACAGAATCAAATAAAACACATATTCCGCAATAGAGTTATTTAAATAATTCAAATAATAGAGATAACAGAGACTAAAGGAGAGAATGACGACCATTGTAAAATCTGACAGAAAAGATGGTGAGATGTCCCAACAAACGTTTGCACAATTAAAACCAAACACATAAATTAACTTTCCATAGCGACACCTTGTGGCCATCACTTTCACTTTATTTCAGTATTTCAGTTTATACCATGTACGAGATAAAACAAACAATGAAACGTAATTTTCTACCTATTACATTGTGTTTAACATCTACACCTACCCCAACCCTAAACCTTCCCCTTACAATAATGCATCAATAATTGTTATACAGTGTGGCAAAAATAATGCTATTGATGTGCGCATGCCCAGTGCTAGTATGTGTGTTTGTTTGTTCTCGGCCATTCGTTGACTAATGTTTTGTAAACAAATGAAATAAAATGTCAGTCAATAAAGTTTTTGTTTCTGTTTTATTTATGTCGATGTCACAGCTTGTAGACGATCTTGACTTTGCATGCTCCACCCACGGCATGCCTCCAGGAGCTGTTTTAGGACGTTAACACTTAACATACTTGTATATATGACATCAATAACATGTAAAATCACAAATAAAAATATAGCTGCAAGCAGTGATGACGGGCCCAAACCCCTGCACCACTGCAACCCCGGTGACATCAGGAAAACAGTGACCAGTGGTCAAAAGCAGGTTTGCACACATCTTCGGATTTGACATGGACAGATCCTCTCCATGTCATTAAGTTTCATGGCTGACGCTTGGCAACTCGAACCTTCAGCTCCTCATTTGGTCTCATGTAACCACAACACTTTCACCAAGTTCTCATCTGAAGCATTCCGATGTTCATTGGCAAACTTCAGACGGGCCTGTACATGTAGCCCTTTCTAGCCTGGGACAGCTCTTTGGCCTTGGCCATGGTGGAGATTCTGGAAACTGATTCATTGCTTCTGTGGACAGGTGTCTTTTATACAGGTAACAAGCTGAGATTAGGAGCACTCCCCTTAGGAGACTGCTCCTAATCTCAGCTCGTTACCTGTATAAGACACCTGTGAGCCAGAAATCATTCTGTCATTCAGTCAGCCAGCATTTTCACTGTACATGACAAGTGTCACTTTCATAAATGTAAACGGTCTGAAAAGAAACCTAATATTATCCAGTTCAGAAATAAAATGGCTTTATTTTGAAACAATGCAAGAAAGACTGCCTTCAGTGTGTTAAGCGTAAACACACAGTGCTCATGCTTGATTAAGTTGAGAACCAGTGAGAAAAAGGGCTGCAGTAACATTCTAAACCAAAAAAATAACATTCTAGGTTGGTCCCCTAAAGGTCCTGCAAATGTTATGGAAATGTAGTGTAGGGACCTAGCGGGAATGTCCTATAGTAATGGTCTCGTAAACATTCCCAGAACATCCTGAATTGTCCCTGAAGGTCCACCAAATAATGTGGGGGACGTTATCCATCTCTGAACATTCTGAGATCATTACCAGGTAACGTAGTGGGAACATTCTGAGAATGTTCTGGGAACATCAAATTTCCATATAAAATATGATTCCCTAAACGTTCTGAGAACATCCTGAATGTGAAGGTCTGCCAAATAATGCCACCTAAACCTTTGAAGAACCCCATCGTGACAATCACAGAATGATCTGGGAATGTTACTAGGCGACGTCCTTGACACTAGTGTGGACATTCTGGGAGGGTAATATTTACAAGCTGGACTGGGGATAACAAAGACCGGCACAGTCTACAGACCGGAGAGGAGAGGGCAAAAAGAATGTCCACTGACAGGGATGACTGGAAAATAATTTGAATGTCAACCATAGGATGACATCAAGTGACCTACAAAAAGAATGGCAAATGACAGCTGGGGTGAAGTGCACAGTGAGGACACTTTGAAACAGGTAAAGTCAGAAAAAGCCTGTTATCAATGAGAAGCACAGAAGAGCCAGGCTGAGGTTTGCAAAAGACCATGAGGACAGGACCTTTTCTGAAGAGTCGAATTTTCAGCTTTGCCCAACTCCTGGTTGTCTAATGGTTAGATGGAGACCTAGGGAAACCTACAAGCCACAGTGTCTTGTCCCCAATACCAAACACTAAAACCTCTGGAAAGTGATCAAGAGGACGATGGATGGTCACCATCAAACAAAGCTGAGTTGCTTGAATGCCAGGAGTGGCATAAAGTCACCCAACAACGTTTTTTTTGTTATTTTGACCAGTTGTCATTTTCTATGCATAAATGCTCTAAATAACAGTGTGTTTATTTGGGATTTGGGAGAAATGTTATCAGTAGTTTATAGAATAAAATAAAAATGTTAATTTTACTCAAACACTTAACTAGAAATAGTAAAACCAGAGAAAGTGCTAATTTTTCAATGGTGTCTTAATTTTTTCCCGAGCTGTATGTACCCATTTTAGTGACTGTAGGTAAAACTACCCCAACTTTTGTCCAAAGGTTGTGCTTTAGAGTGCTACATCCATTCCCATTTAAGAGCTTTTGCCAATGTCTAAAGGCAGATAACTGATGTGTGTTAAGCTTCATGAAATATAAGCATGTTACGAGTCACTATTTAGGATCTATTTAATATCTCCCGTGTCTCAAAATTATTCTGATGAAAACTGAATCTAATTAGGCAAATATGACAATTTCCTTCTGCCAGTTGGTGGTGCTATGTATGAGATAACAATAATCACATCAGTATGATCAGACTCCTTTAACGATCAAACTGCTGTTGTTTAACTAAAATCAGGTAATGTATTTGGAAGTTATAACACACTTCCTGTTTTCATTTTTTCACCATAAAATTGTTGCCTCTTGACGGCAAACCGCTTGAGATATAAAAAATTTATCAAAACAATCTAATTTAGCGTCCTCAGTGTCTTGAGATCATATTGACCGAATTTGTTGGCGATCACATGAAAAATGTAAGATGAGTATATCAAATTTCTCCGTGTTGGGTGAAGCTAATGACGTGCAGTGCGAAAGTTGTTTGGCTCAATGAGGTCTGTTGCTGCATTCCATTCACCTCGGAAGTCAGATGGTGGAGCTGAGAATGATGTCACATACAAGTGGACCGTGTTCCTCTAGAGAAAACCAATATGGTGGACACATTTATTGTATGCAATACCAGTCGAATAAAAACACATAAAAAGTTGAATTTATGCACAGATAACGCTATAGTATCATGTCCACAAATAAAAGTTGGATAGTACTGTATGCACCACTGAGTTTACTGAGACAAACATGAATGCTTAAAACAATACTGTTTTACAATTGGATTCTGAAATTGGAGTCGTTGCGATTCCTCAGACATTCTGAGTCGGAACTCCTTGAGAGTTCCAGGTAAAAGTTCCTACTGGGAACTTGGATTTTCTAACTTCCAAGTACAAATGGAATGCAGCATCAGGCACTAGCTCTGAGTCTGAGGATGTGGACAGCTCCATGTAAAACGTCAAGTATTGTCATCTTGGAATTAGGGTAACTGCAACATGGTGTGAAAGCAGCTTATGTGTACCAAGTTCCATATGCAAGTATTTATGATATTTACGTGCAAGTATTTATGACACGTGACCCTGGACAACAAAACCAGTCATAAGGGTACATTTTTTGAAATTGAGATTTACACATTATCTGAAAGCTGAATAAATAAGCTTTGGTAGTATAGGACAATATTTGGGAGTCTTTAAAGTTGCCCAAATGAAGTTCTTAACAATGAATATATTACTAATAAAAAAATAAAGTTTTGATATATTTATGGTAGAAATTGTGCAAAATATCTTAACGGAACATAATCTTAATTTAATATCCTAATGATTTTTGGCATAAAGAAAAATTTATAATTTTGACCCATATAATGTTTTCTTGGCTATTGCTATAAATATACCCGTGCTACTTATTGGTTTTGTGGTCCAGGGTCATATATATACACGTGGAGCCCCTCTGCCACTCTTGTGTACCGGCTTCTGCGTGGCTCTCATGGCCAAGGATTCTAAGGTGTGCTAATTTTCAAGAGATTTTGAGCATGTTAAGGGACCCAAATTCCCCCAAAACCTTGAATAAAAATAATAAAAATAATTCTAGGGAAATAAATACTGCCCCCTAGAGGCTTGGGCCCTTATAAGACAAAATGTTTACATATTGTCTGTTTTAGCCATGGTTTTTGCACATCTCAGTATTTTAAAGTTGGTAAAAAGCTAAATTGTTGATTAAAGCCATTTTGTAATCTGTATATAAATACCAAAAAATAATGTAATGTAGGCTATTTAAATGGACTGAATAAAGCTATTTACATTTATTAACAATCAAATACATTTCTGCGTTTGTTGATGACAAATCGAATTTGTGTCATACTAAGCCAGCACACACTGCGGTTTCCTGCTGTTGTAGTGAACTCGATGAAGTGGCTTCCTGTTGCAATGAGACCAATATGCTAAGTAGAGCGAGATGTTTGAAAGCTGACAACCGACAGTATTTTTTGGCAGGCGAAAATAAAACTTCCACATTTGACTGTCACACTGAGACACATTAGCCTATCATAAATTGACGCACCACCGCATAGAGACACAGAACTTGTCAACAAAGAAAGACAGAGACAGACCGAAATCTAAATATACGCACTGATACGTATTAAAACGATGGAGGATGGGAATGACCAGCAGTGCTCTTAAGAGGGGCATTATTTACGAGTTTACCTGCAGGAAGGTGAGCACTGTGTGCGGAACACACACCGGCGGCGGCGCCTCCCTCCTTTGACTGTTCTCTCCCTCCCCCAACCAACAACATGGATCATCGCAGTCCACCTGCGCTTTTTATTCAAGGTTACGCTATTTTATTCTAACGTGGTGTATGTAAGGTCTCTAAAACATTACAGTCTGTTTTAAGAGTCAACCAGAAGTTTCGATGAAACCATTAACTGAACAATGTAGCGAGCATCAGAAGAAAAGCGCTGGGGAGATGCCGAGTGAGGAGACGAGAACAGCACCTGGAAACGGTGTGACTGTGAACACAGCTTCTACAAGAGAGGTACTTCAAATACACACTAATACTTATTTTAAAGGAGAAAATCTTGTGTTTTGGTGTTATTTAAATTTTGAAAGAAATTTGGAGTCGTTTGAACATTGTTGGCTTGCAGGTCTGTCGAGGTAACACAACCCGTCTGTCCTCATTCCTGTCCATGCTGCGTTTCACCACGGTTAACTCTTGTGTTGTGTGTTTTTTTAGTAGTTTCTATTATTAGATATGTGTTAAGGAGTACTTCATCCATAAATGAAAATTCTGACCTTATTTATTCAACCGCAGTTGGTTCCAAAATGTTTAGACTTTTTTTTCCTCACACAAAAGGAGAATTAGAGCTTCAGACACCATACCCTTTTTTATTTTTTCTTCTTTCCAGACAAAGACAATAAATGGTGACTCATGTTAATGTTTGGATGAACTATACCTTTAGGACCCCCTTACATAATTTAATGTAAGCCTGCATTTAGTCAGAATCATACAAATCTAACAATAATGATAATTATGAATATTATTGATAATATTATGAATATTTATATGATGAAAATACCTGAAAATAATGTCAGTGACAGCCTTGTTCAGTAGTGTGACATCCATGTTCCTTTAGCAATCAAGTTACTTCCCTTTTGTCTCACTAGGATACACACTAAACAGACCAAACTGACCATTAGTTCCTCAATCTGGATTGCATAGTAAAATACACTACATGTTTTTATGTTGTATACAGCTGAGAAGAGAACTAATGCCAACTAGATTTTAGCCTAGGAAAACTTTGAGGTTGGCTTGAGAAAGCTGTGGTGAGAAGGTTGTATTTTTAAAAGCTAGACATTTTTAAGGCCAGATAGATAGCAGTGTTCATTCTGACAGTAAATTTAGTTTTTTAATTTTAATCTTATTTTCTTATCCATTCTGTCTGTCCATAAAACCTTCAGACGTCTAGCATTGTACCCTTGCAGTAACTAGGTAGTTGATATGCAGTTCCTAAAGTGTTCTAGGTGTTTGGTAGGGAGTTTCTATGGTGTTCTCAGTGGTTAATAGGGTCACGTGTGCTTGCAACACAGTTGCTTGGGTCTTCTAGGTACTATGTACTGTTATTACTAGGTAGTTATTGCTAGGGTGAGTTGAGTGGTTTCTAGGTGTTATAGGTTATTGCTAGATAGGTATGGTATCAGTACACTTCTTTATGTCAAAAGAAACCAATCTTATGTCACTGCAATGTTTGGGTGCTGAGATATGGCTTATTCATGCTGCCATTGTGGTTGCTAGGGCATTCTGAGTGTCTACTAGGGTGGGAATAGCAGTTATCAGGGTGATTTACTGTTTGTTGGCTTGTTCATGTTGCTGTATCTTTGATAAGGTGTTCTAAATGATTACTAGGGTGTGGCTAGGCAGTTGCCAGGTTTAAAGCCTTCTGACATCCTTTGCTTTATATCATCTGGTTTAATTACTCCATGACAACGAGGTGTGTCGTTGATCTGTTTTATGGTTGATCAGTAATCATAAGTTTTGAATTTTTGACAGAGTCCAGCACAGCAGAATGGGATTGTGTCTTCTCCCGATGTCATCAGCCCTGTATCCCAGTCTCAAACTGAGCGTCAGCCTCCATCCTCTACACCAGCTCCTCCTGCTCAGCCTCCCAGAGAACAGTGGGGCGGCAAATATGAATTTCTGCTCTCCTGTATTGGCTACTGTGTTGGCCTGGGAAATGTCTGGAGGTTCCCCTACCTCTGCTACCGAAACGGAGGAGGTGAGTGAAAATAGAGTAAATATAAATGCTAATCTGGGGATCATTTGAGTTGTAAAACACAAGATATTCAGTAAAGGGATGATCACATTTACAGTTTTTCAGCATTTTGAGTGAGGGCTGAAAATAATAATACAAATAGACCTTAGCAATAGCATTTAAAATGACTTAAAATACATATATGTGACCATGGACCGCAAAACCATAAGTCGCTGGGGTATATTTGTAGCAATAGCCAAAAATACATTGTATGGGTCAAAATTATAGATTTTTTTTATGCCAAAAATCATTAGGCTATTAAGTAAATTTTGTAAATTTACTACCACAAATGTATCTAAGTAAATTGCATTGCTAGAACTTCATTTGGACAAATTTAAAGGCAGTTTTCTCAATATTTGTCTTTTTTTGCAACCTCAGATTCCAGATTTTCAAATAGTTGTATCTCGGCCAAATATTGCCCTATCATAACAAATCACACATCAATGGAAAGCCTATTTATCAGCTTTCAGATGATGTATAAATCTCAATCTCCAAAAATGTACCTTTATGACTGGTTCTGTGGTCCATGGTCACATATTATAGCAATTAAGCAATAATTAGCTCAAACAAAGTATCAAAAGCAAGTTTTTGGTTTTATTCAACCAATCTATTAAAATGCATAATGCATTATAAACAATAGAGCTAATGTACATTATGCATAATAACAAATGATTGCTGAGGGCGCCAACATCCTCACAATTGTTTTTACACTTTACTGTGCGATCTAATCCTTGTTTAATATTGACTACACAACATCTAATTCAAATGTCCACTTAATCTTTAATATTTGGCCATTTCTTTAGGACAAAAAAGCTACAGCCACTATAATTTCTTATGTGGACATCAAAACGTATACAGGTTTATAAATAATTTACCTTACAAATCTGACGAAATGGTTTTCCCAGATAAACGTCAGAGCAAACCTAAAAAATTTGTGTGGAGCAGCATTTATTAAAGTGCATTTAAAGTGCAGATATTAAAACTACATTGCATATATTTATTTAGCCTACCTAAGAATTACCTAAGAAGTGAAAGTAAATAGGCTGTGTTAGAAAACTGTGCACTTTCAAGGACGCACTTTTAATGGGCGGAACGTAGTAGCAAACCTGATGAGAAGCAGCAACTTGTTTAGAACAACTCACAGGTATTGCACCCAATTCAAGACAGCAGTCCAAAACAGTTAATATAGAAGTGTACTTTAGTAATTAAAAAAGTTGCATCGATGAGTTTTAAGTGTTTTACAAAACAGCAAACAGAAAGAGAAAGCGCAATCTACGGCTATTATTAGCTCTCTATAAAACATACAGAGATAAAACTGCTGTGCTGTGCTGTCATTATGAACATTAACAATAATTTGGGACAATTATAATGTGATTTTTTTGGTAAACTATGTAAGTGTCCCCACCAATGTCAAAAGCAAAAATACACCCTTGGGTTTAATAGATTATGCAGCCTTTTGCCGGTTACTCAACACAGGCAAAATGCCATTGAGAATTTTTTTTTAATTGAGTACTTGAATTTAATTGAGGAATCCCAAAATAGAAACGATCACAAAATTTGTAATGGTTAAACTGGTTATAATGGGAATTTTACTGGTTTTGATGGAAACTGTAATGGTCCCTGTTGGTAATTTTTCTGTTGGTAATTTGTAAAACCACTAAAAACCAGAAAATGTCCCAAAACACACTAGAGGAAACCATTTAATGGTTTTAATGCTAAATACTCGATGGTTTGTAATGTTTATAATGGTATTTGTAGTGGAAACCATTCAAATCTGTCTTCTGTTTCCATTGTTTCAGTCAGCAGTGTACATAAGAGACTTTATGAACTTCCCTAAATGGGCCTTTCATGAGTAAACTGGGATGTTTGGTCACCCTAAGCATGAAATCCATCTCTCTGTGCAACCAACCAAAACCAAAAACCTTTCCCTGCAGTAGGGAGGAGCTATGGCGCATTCCTCTTTAAACCTCTGAAACAAATTAGCCCAAACCATGAAGGCCTCAAAAAAGGAAGAAATTTGCAAAGTAAATATAGGCAGTAATACAAATGAAGAGACTCGTTTATGGATTGTTGTAGGGTGATGTAAAAAAGCGCTGTCATTTCTTTGAGCTGGACTTTAAACGAGATTGAAGGTTTTATTTTTCATGTTAGAATAGTAAATTCCTCAAAACTAGAGACTGTATTTGACAATTATGATGAGGAGACTGAATAAATTGCAAAAAACAAACATGGCAGAATTCATGGATTGTCCTGAACAACACTTTGAAGGTCAACTCTGAACTATAGCTGAATACCAGAATTGAAACCAAAGACACACAATATGAGCCTGAAAGTAGACACTGAAATTGCTCCCATTTGTCTTACATATTACACACCAAAGTATATACACATGCACTGTTGTTTCAGTTCTGTTCATGAAATGATTTGTTAAATCTAGAATTAACTTGTAATGTAAGTCTAATGCAAATATAAAGATTAGCTGTGTTTTTAAATGTTATACATTGTTTTAGTAGACTTATATGATGTGAAATGTGTGAAGGAGGGAAAAATACCAAAAATCAGTGCCTGTGATTTAGGAGTGTGGAATCACTGGCACAAATGACATAATTTGGGGTTGTGGCTTAGAGGTTAGAGCACATGATCCAACATGTTGAGCTTTAATGCAGGTGAACTTTGAATCAGACTCCCGTTCCAGCCTGCTCATTCCATCACTTCCTGTTTTGTATTTACTTTTGGTTTGAATAAAAGTGCTTAAAGTCCAACAATATATATTAACAACAGTAATTAAAATGGAAAAATATTGTAAACAAGTTTATTAACGTCATAATTCTTGACTGTGTTGGGTTGTAGGTGTGTTTCTTATCCCGTACTTCATCATGCTCTTCTTCACGGGAATGCCTCTCTTCCTCATGGAACTCAGCCTGGGCCAGTATGGAGCCGCGGGTCCCATCACCGTCTGGAAGTGCTGTCCCCTCCTCAAAGGTACCACATCAATTCAGTGGCTTAATCATGGTTTGTAAATTGGGCTGTGATCATGTAAATTTGGTTTTAAGTTATATTCACTATTCAAAGTCTTGTAGCTCCACTTTGCATATGAAGTAAGAATGAATGGTCCTTCTGTTTTCTAATTAACTAGTAATTATATACAGGGCTAAACAAATGGAGATGATTGTGTTGTCCTGGTCTTGTTGCAGGGATTGGTATAGGGATGCTGTGTGTGTCCACTCTCGTGTGTCTCTATTACAATGTCATTATCGCTTGGACGTTCTACTACCTGGGCAGTTCTTTCCAGAGCCCTCTGCCCTGGTCATGTGATGCTCTTCATAACATTCCCTTTTGTAGAGTAAGTCTTACTTGTTTGCTAAAAAGTTAACATAGAATTTTAAACAACTGGGATTGTGATCTATGTTATCCAGATGAATCAAATATATTTTTCTTATTTAAAAGAAAAAAATCTATTTTTTTCTCCACAGAACAAAACTAATGTCACACAAAGTCCCTCTGAGGTCTTCTGGAAGTAAGAATTCTTAATTATTATTTTTTTTACACATTTACTAGTCTGTACATTACATTGTTCTAGAAATAAATACAATTGAATTCAAATATGTTTTTAAAAATAATGAAAATAAAAACAATACATTTTGATTTATTAATTTAATTTTAATTATTCAATTTTTAATCCTGTCACTGATTTGAAGTAGTATATTAACATGAAATATGTGTGTATAACTGACTTGTAAACCACATTTTTACATTTTGTGTTTTAGTAAAAATGCTTGAATTACTTGAATTGTGTATAAACAAAATTATTAATCAGAAATTTGGGTAACCTTTTCTAATACCCTTTATGTTACATTTGTTAACATTTATTCATGCATTAGGTATTATGAATTAATAATGACAAAATATAATATACATTATTTATATATGAATTGTTTCTTGAGCAACTAAACAGGATTTTAGAATGATTTCTGAAAGATCATGTGACACTGAAGACTGGATTTATTTTGAATCAAATAAATGCAGCCTTGATAAACATAAAAGACTTCTTTCGAAACATAAAAAATTGTGCATTAATATATGTTGATTAATGAATGATGTAAAATATTCTTAGTTCAATGTCATGCTGCTTTATTAACTGCTGTTACCAAAATTTGTTTTGCTTGCATTTCATGTTTGTCATCTTCAAATCTAGAAGTACCAGTTAGTGGTGTGATAAAGTACCAAAAACATCCGTTCAAGTCCAAAGTACTGCAGCTATTGAGACATACAGACCTAAAAATCTATTCTGATGTTCTGTGGTGAGATTAATGCTAATGTACCACAAAACCACACCTGAAACACTCTGAGACTGTTACCATGCAATTAAACCGATGACACAATTCTTGAATCTTACACAGAATGTTTGTGTGTTTTCAGTGAAAAGGTTCTGGGTGTGGTGAACAGTGAAGGGCTGCATGATCCCGGTCCAGTACGTTGGCCTCTAGCTCTGTGCTTACTTGCTGCCTGGGTCGTCATTTTTCTCTGTATGCTCAAGGGCATTCGCAGCTCTGGCAAGGTAAGACCTCACCCAGACACACCTGAAAGCCTTACAGAGATCCACAGTACATCCAGCTGGCTTTTTTCCAGATAGGAAAATAGATGTAGACCAGTAGGCCATTTTAGTATCACTGAGATACTATTAGTTTTTAGTAATATTTTGAATGATTATTTTTTGTTTGCTTTTGTTAAAGTTTAAGTCATTTTATTGTTTATTAGATTTTTAAACGTATCGATACAGTGTTTATAAATGTTATTTCAGTTTTAGTTTTAGTTATTCTAGTACATAAAGTGGTAACACTTTAATTTAGGGACCAATTCTCACTATTAAAGGGTTAGTTCACCCAAAAATGAAAAGTAGCCCATGTTTTTCTTACCGTAAGTAGGGCCCTATGATTTCCATGATGCGGAAACGCGGACGGAATCTCGGAATCCAGTCATAAACACGGAATTAATTATATAACGCATCTGGCATCTCAGTAAATGAGGACATAAATACATGAACCACATCTCCAGAACTTCATTCGCATTTGACTGTTTCATTTGAGTAAAATTTATTGTTAGCTTCCAGCCACAACAAGCAGTTACAGTTATTCACGGCAACTCGTCAAAATAAAAGTTTAACTTAAAGATGACAGAAATATATTTGTAATATTTAGAATGTAATACTACTACTATTTTTTATTTAAAGAAATAATTACACAATATTTCTTTCATGTTCTAATTTAAATAGTAATAGTTTTACTATTTTTTAGTGGAAATTTGTTTCATTTTCATTAATTAAAAGATTATTTTTTTTGTGCCTTCTGTTAATATAAATACACAACACAGGATTTCTGAGTGAATAAAAATTCACTGGCTATTGTAAGAATAAATAAAAGTTCTTATGCATTCAAATAATCAGACATGCTAAAATCAGAATTTGGTAACAATAAAATAAAATAATTCATAGGGCCCTAAACTTGTCATTTTTGTTAAACCTTTAATAAGTTAAGATTTTAATTAATTAGACATGCTTTTTTGATTAATAAGATTTTATTTAACCATTAAAAAGGAGTCCAGAAAAATTAAAACTGAAAAAAAAAAAAGGAATCCAGAAAAATTTTAATGGAAAAAAATGAATTGTGAAAAAAATTAAAATGGAATTTGTGAAAAAATAAAATGAATTTCAAAGGGCCCTACTTACCCTAAAGGCATCCTAAGTGTATATGACTTTCTTCTTTCAGTCAAGTCCAGTCTGAGTTATATAAAAAATATCCTGGCTCTTTCTAGATTTTAAAGTCCAATAAAGTGCATCCATCTATAATAAAAAGTGCTTCATGCTGCTCCGGGGGTTGAATAAAGGCCTCCTGTAGCGAATAGATGCATTTTTGTATTTTTGCAATTTTTTATTATGAATGGATGGATGCGCTTTATTGGTCTTCTATTGGACTATTGGAATAGAAACACTGTTGCCATTATTGCTTGAAAGCTTAAAAGAGCCAGGACAATTTTTAATATAACTCTGATTGGATTCGACTGAAAGAAGGAAGTCATATACACCTAGGATGCCTTGAGGGTGAGTAAATCATGTGCTAATTATAATTTTTGGGTGAACCAACTTGAGGCAAACTTAATAGTTAATAGGTAGTAAATAGTAAAAAAATGATCCTCGAACTAAAGTGTGACCCATCAAGTTAATGGGATATTTCACCCAAAAATGAAAACCCACTGACTTACTTACCCTCAAGCCATACTAGATGTATATGACATTTTTCTTTTTGACAAATACAAACAGAGTTATATTAAAAATGTCCTGGCTCTTCCAAGCTTTATAATAGGTATTGAGAGTTTGAAGTCCAATAAGTGGATCCATCCATCATAAAACACGCTCCACGCAGCTCCAGGGGGTTAATAAAGGGCTTCTGAAGAGAATCGAAGTGTTTGTGTAAGAAAAACATCCATATTTAAAACTTTATAAACTGTAATCTCTAGCTTCCGCTAAGAGGCCTTTAGGCCTTTATTAACCCCTGGAGCTGTGTTGAGTACTTTTTATGATGGATGGATGCACTTTATTGGACTTCAAATTCTCAACACTCATTCACTGCCATTATAAAGCTTTATAAAGAGCCAGAACATTTATTAATATAAGTAGTAACATATACGTACGATGGTTTGAGGATGAGTAAATCATGTGGTAATTTTAATTTTTGGGTGAACTTTCCCTTTAAGCTACAGTTGAGGTCAAAAGTTTACATCCCCCTTGATTCTTAATACTGCGTTCTTACCTAAATGATCCACAGCTGTGTTTTTTGTTTAGTGATAGTTGTTCATCAGTCCCTTGTTTGTCCTGAACAGTTAAACTGCCTGCTGTTCTTCAGAAAAATCATTTAGGTCCAACAAATTCTTTGGTTTTCCAGTATTTTTGTGTATTTGAACCCTTTCCAGCAATGACTGTACAATTTGTGAGATCCATCTTTTCACACTGGGGACAACTGAGTGACTCATGCAACTATTACTGAAGGTTCAAATGCTCACTGGTGCTCCAGAAGGAAAAAAACATGCATTAATAGCTGGGAGTGAAAACTATTGAACAGAATGGAGATGTGTACATTTTTCTTATTTTGCCTAAATATCATATTTTATCATTTAGTACTGCCCTTCAGAGGCTACAGAAGATAGTTACATGTCTCCCAGAAGACAAAACTATTTTCCCTGATCTAAATTCCAAAAGTTTTCACCCCCCTGGCCCTTAATGCATAGTTTTTCCTTCTGGAGCATCAGTGTGCGTTTGAACCTTCTGTAATAGCTGCATATGAGTTATTTTAGGTCTATTATAGGTTAATTTATGTATTTTTCAGTTCACGTGTATTTTTTTTATATTTGTTTATGGTTTTAGGATTAATTAACTATAATAACTCTTTCAGATCAGATGAGAATATGTTCTACACAGAGAAATGATTTTCCATCTTTCCTCTGATGTCAGGTGGTATATGTGACTGCTACCTTCCCATATTTTGTGCTGGTGGTCCTCATCATCAGAGGGGCCACCCTTGAGGGTTCCTTGAACGGTGTCGCCTTCTACCTCACTCCAAACTGGATCCATCTGGCTAATGCACAGGTACAGTTTCCTAAACAACATTTTTAAAATAAATGATACATTTCTCCATTCCCTTCAGCTCTGTTTTGTATTGTATTGTCACTGTAGGTTTGGAATGATGCTGCGTCGCAGATCTTCTATTCTTTGGGCATTGGGGTTGGTGGTCTCCTGTCAATGGCGTCTTACAATAAATTTGACAATAATGTCATCAGGTAATGCTTTTTACTATGGGAAAACACTTTGTTTTTGCTTTTTGTTTCATGAAACATACTCAAAATGATTTCTCATCTCGCAGGGATACTATAGTCATCACCATAGGGAACTGCGGGACCAGTTTTTTTGCAGGCTTTGCCATTTTCTCCATCCTGGGTCATATGGCTTGGAGGAAGGGCGTGCCTGTGGGTGAGGTTGCGGACTCAGGTACATCCTGTTTAGCCTGTCGTGTTACTTCTCCTTTTTCTGACATCCTGCATAGCTCAGCCCACAGCAGCACTATGATTTACAGTCACTGAAAATGTTTCACATCCTTGCTGTTCCAAAGCTAGTGCATAATTTGTGACTGTATTTTGCTTCTTAGGTCCTGGTCTGGCATTTGTTGCCTACCCAGAAGCCCTGGCTCTTCTCCCTGGATCAGTGTTTTGGTCCATTCTATTTTTTCTCATGCTCTTTATGCTGGGAGTAGATACACTGGTAAGACCCTACAGTGCATTTAGGGTTTGTTTTTTTAGTTTAAAAGACACATTGCTAGAGTCACACCATGCACAAATAAAGTACAGTTTAAAGGTTTGGGGTTTGGAAGGCTTTTAGTCTCTTATATGCTTGCCAAGGCTGCATTTACAGTATTTGTTTAACAGTACTGTAAAACAATAATATTGTGACACATATTAAACATATTAAAAGATTACTGTTTTCTAAATGAAAGTATTAATTTCTTAAAAAATCGAATGGTAGTGTATACATTTGTTTGCATGTACACATACTAATTTGAATCCACTATATTTCAGTTGAATTTAAAAGTCTAATACTCAACATGCACATCTTCTGACTATTTATTTCTATAACAAAGAAAGAAAAACCTATATTGAATGACTGGAGAGATTATAAGAGAAGGCAATTAATTATTTAAAAAAAGTGTGGGAACTGTGTGTAATATGAATCCAAGTGGTCAGGTTTCAGTGTTTTCAGATTAGAAACGTGATTGTATGTAACAACAGTGCTCAGGAAGCAGATTTGTCTAGAGATGTGAGAAATAACTATATACATCCTGTATTACTGCAGTTTGCCACTGAGTTACGCAGTGGTTTTCCTTCCTCTGTCTTCAGCTTAAATCATTGTTTGTCTCTCTGTCTCAAATTTCAGTTGTATTGCCAAAACATTTGTTTGTTTATTTTTTATAGATATCATTGTATGTGCATGTGTAACTATAATACTGGTATAGAAGTTTCACCTGTAAATATATAATATATGGTTTGGATGGTGCTGCTATCACTAAGGTAATGGATTCCCATAGCTTCCCAATAGCTTGAACATACTGAAAGATATATCTTTCATAAATGTGAATGTGAGAGCAAACAGATGATGGCACACAAGCAGTGCTTGTGCTGCCCTAACAGCAAACCAGAGGGTCTGTTTAATTTTGTTAATGTAGATGTCAAGGGAAACTTATGACATATTTGTACACTCCTGACAGGTTAGTTCTTTGTTTAATACTTGCTATTCTCTCCCTCTCCTGCAGTTTGGTAACATGGAGGGGATCTGTACAGCTGTGCTGGATGAGTTTCCTCAGCTCAGATCTAATCTGAAGCTCAAGACGCTGTTCTTGGCGCTGCTCTGTTTCAGCTTCTATCTTATGGGCCTGCTGCTCATCACTGATGTAAGAGCAACAAACTGATTGATAATAGGATTTAGTAGTTGACATTTTTATAAATACATGTGTATAGATGACCAGCGTTTAGTAATGTATCTGTAATATTTAATATTCATTGTCTTGTCCATCTTCTTGTTGTCCATTAATGCTCTCACTGTTTTTGTTGTCATATATATTTTATTTTGTGTTTTCCATCACAGGGTGGGATATACTGGTTCACGCTCATAGACTCCTTCAGCACGAGCTTTGGTCTCATCATCATTACTCTCTTCATGTGCATTGGCATCTCATTCTTTTATGGTACACTCACTTTCATTTACATCTGGGTGGGGCTGTGCCGATAAACAATATCATATCAAATCGCGATAAAATATATCTCGATAACAATGATAAGCTCTAGGCATTTTTACTCAATATAGATTAATATAAGAGTCAATCACAAGCAGAAAACGTTCACTTAGAGAACAATTTCCTTACGGCACTTTGCAAAGTAAACTCGACACGAGGAGGACAAAAATGAGTGGAAGCAGCAATGAAACTAACCTCGAGTTATCCAAAAATGATTAAATTGTTGACAAAAAAGGTAGCATGAATTCAGCTATATGGAAGTGGTTTGGCTATTTGAAAAGTGACGAGGCCCAGATTAAAACGATATGTAAAATATGTCGTAAATGTTTTACTCACTATGTGCGCTGGCTAGAAATCGTATAGTTTTATGTTATAAGTTTATTTTACACATTTAATCTACCTTATAAAGACAGACACTGTTGCCAGACTGAGATTGGTCTTCAAAAAGATCGGCACAGCACCGCAAGAGCGTCATGTCCCTCCCATGGCACCGCTGAGTTTCTCGCGACCATTAAAACGAAATTGAAAGTAAAGCGTGCATGCGCATTCAAAAGCAGTTTTAATACAATATTAATAATTAGAGAGTGACTCCCCAATGGGCGCAAATTAGGCTACATAACATATCTAGGCTGTTATTAGTATGTAGGCTATAATAGGTTGTGTAGTTGTCTATAGTTATGTATTATGTCTCTATTTACACTATGAATATTAATGCGGATGATACACTGAGCAACTTTTTGAGCAGTGTTGCCGGGCAACTTTTTTTTAGCAATGTTGTTTGGGCAATTTCCCATTGAAAATGGGTAACAAATTTCCATCTGGATAATTTAGATCAGTCGTGGGCCCTGTATCTTACCTGGCTGTCTGTTGACGGCAACATTTGGCAAAGTTGCCTGGCAACATTGCTCAAAATGTTGCCCAGTGTATCATCAGCATAAGAGTAGCCAAACCAAACTAAACCAAACCAAAGTTACACCTTTGCTGGCAGGTATGTAGTAACTACTTAAGTTTTGCTTGCATTTTTATTTTATTTTTTGAAGCAGTGAGTGTTTAGTCTGTCATCATGTGACAGTAGCTCATTGGATAGGGATGGAAAATGCCCTTCATTTTTTTTTTTTTTTTGCACTAATAAATGGTGCTGCCTGCCAGCTGCAATCACCAATAAAACATTGTTCCAATTTTTTTTCTATATTGTCATAAATATCATTATCACAAATATTCTTACAATATCGTGATATAATTTTGAGGCTATATCGCCCACCCCATTACAAATTGTGATGAATATAAGTTGAATATATTTATGTTTACATTTTGCACATTTAATCTACCTCTTAAAGCCAGACACTGCTGACAGTCTAGTCTTCCTGACAAAAAATGTAAAAGTTTGATGAATTGTGCTATTTCTAGTTGTATAGTATTATGTTTACATTTTGCACATTTTAATCTACCTCTTAAAGCCAGACAATGGCTACGTTTACATGATGTTTTTTAATTTGGAATTAATTGTTCGGAATTAAATAGTTCGGAATTAAAATATTCTCCTTCGAGTTTACATGGAAATAATAATTCCGAATTGAGGTTTACATGGAAAACACATTAAATCGCCTTTATTTAATTCCGCTCAACGTCTGGGGGCCTGGAAGGGTTCTGATTGGACTTTTTGTTCAGTCCTGAGTTCCGCAAGCTAATTAATCCTCTCATTATAACAAAGCCTTGCAGACGCGGCTGTAGAATGCACATTCAGTACCGCCTAGAGTTTCACGCAAAACGAAAGTAAAACGCACACGCGCATTCAAAAGCAATTTTAATATCCCGCGTTTAAATTAGGCTATAGCCTATAACATATCTAGGCTTTATAACAGGTCTCTAGCTCTGTATCATTCTTGAAAAATTTGGTCTCTATATGCACTTTAAATATTGAGAGAGTAGCCTATTATGGCTGCATTTAATACGACTAAGAAAGAACTGTGTTTATTATTTATTTTTATACTGTTTTTATTTATATGTTCAGTATATATGCCCCCCCCCCCGCCCCCCACCCACTTCTCAAACTAAAGTTACACCCTTGTATGTATGTATGTATATGGGTCGCGCCAATTTAAAAAGAAAAAAATAGGGTCGCGCTTAAAAAAGTTTGAAAACCATTTTGCACATTTACTCTCATTTACCTTGTCACAACTTTTAGTTTTTAATTTATTTCAGTAAGTTGTCTTATTTTTTTAAGGCCAAATGTGTAATCTGTTTTTGTTAATAAACTATACTTTAAGATGTAATTAATGAACCCTCAAATTTTTGTGACTTCAGTCATAGTTAGAATACTCTTTTAAAGCTGGCAGCATTAACGAGATTACATTTTTGCCATATCGCCCAGCCCTACTTCTGGGTGATGGGCTGATATTATTAGTGCTTCTGATGAAACAAACAACACATATTCAACTTTGTCATAATAAGATATTCTGCTTTGTTTTCGGAGTTACATGAAATAATAAGGATTTATTTATTTATTTTTGATGGATCACACATTTATATTTTCTCTGATCACAAAGTCTAAACACATTTCTGCTAAATCTAATCACAGCATGCACATTAAGGAAATAGTTCAGCCTTAAATTGAAATTTGCTGAAAACTTACTCACCTTCGGTGACCCAAGATGTGGGTTTGCTTTTTTTCCATCTCCTCTAGCGTTCAACAGATTAGTTTTACCGTTTTTGATTCCATTCAGCCGTTCTTCGGGTATGGCGTAAGCACTTTTAGAATAGCTTAGTATAAATCATTGAATCTGATTAGGCCATTAGCTTTGAAGAAGAAACTTTGCTGCTGTACCATGGGTGCATCAGGCGCAATAATATTACGCAGCGCCTGAATATAGTACCTAGCTATTTTACTATTAGCTTAGTGGCTTAGTGCTGGTTACTTTGGAAGTTACCTAGCTGGGGACTATTTTCAGGCGCTGCGTAATATCATTGCACCTGCTGCACCCATGGTACGGCAGCAAAGTTCTTTGATTATTACGCCAGAATAAGATAATTATTGGTCATTTTTGAGCTAAGCTATGCTAAAAGTGTTAACACCAGACAGAGATTGGCTGAATAGATCAAAAAAGGTAAAATTTGGAAAATTTGCCTATTTAAAAAAAAAAGTGGAGTGTTCCTTTAATGATGGATTTGTTTCTTATTCATTGATGGACTGGAGTCATGTGGATTACTTGAAATTTTTATTTTTGGATAAGCTATTCCTTTAAAGTGGACATCGTTTGCCAAATTCAAAAATTTAAATAGAAATGTGTCTTAACAATGAACACCCTATAATTATAAAAATTAATTCACTCCCTTTTTTAATCCCCCAAAAAACTAAACAGTCTCAATTTTCAAGCCGTTTTGATTTTCTAGGCAGTATTTCATCACTTTCCCATATTTGCATATTTCTGCAAATAAAGAGTGGAGTGAAAATTTAAAGAGACATGCACTGAAATGGGTCGCTGTGAACTGAGCTGTTTTTGACAAGGTAAAAAGGGTGTTTTACACGACCATTAAAGGTAATTATAAGGAAAGTATGTTACATGAAGACCCTGAAGAATTATTTCAACATGTGAAAAATGGACATAAATAATAGACTTTTGAATGGCACATAAAAAAGCAAACCGTAGTTTACTCACAGAGTTTCCATGTATTAATGTCACATGTTTAGTATCTGCTAAATAATAATCAACTTCTCTATCACATTTCCCTGTCAGCTGCAGTTCTTTGTTCTGTATGTGATGTGACTGCACTCTGTGATTATATTTGCATATGTAATTGCAGGTGTGAACCAGTTCTGTCAGGACATTGTGGACATGATCTGTCGCTGTCCTCCCTGGTGCACAAAACTGCTATTGTACTTCAAAGCCTGCTGGGTAGTTTTCACTCCCTTCCTGCTAACAGTAGGTGTCCTGTTTTTGGTTTGTACTGTAGGAATCACCCTCATGTTTTAATATGTAATGATGCATGAAGTTTCTTACATAATTCTAAATGTTATACAGAAATATTCATTTATAAGGGTTTGAGTAGAATCATACTACAATGATTCTGGCTCTACAGCAGTGTGGAATCAAACACTATGTCTGTGCTGCGTCCAGCATAATGAATAATTCAGCTGCTGAGACACTGTATCTCAATAACAGTTATAGTCCTAGATCAGATGAGGCCTCAGTCTTTATATTCGGAATGGTGAAAGATTGTTTTTTTTGTGTACAGTTCATCCTGACCTACATCTTCATTGAGATGTACCGTACGCCTCTGCGCTATGGCACCTATGTGTACCCGACCTGGGGCAAAGCGTTGGGTGTATGTATGGGCGCCTTCTGCTGTCTGCAGATTCTTATCTGGGCCATAGTGGCTGTTAGTAAACAGTCTGGCACTCTTAAAGATGTAAGTCCCTTCAAAACATCAAAGCACCATATGTGACCCTAGACCAAAAAACAAGTCATAAGGGTTAATTTTATGAATTGAACTGAATAAATAAGCTTTCCATTGATGTATGGTTTGTTAGAAATAACTATTTGAAAATCTGGAATCTCATAAAAAAATCTAAATATTGATAAAATCGCCTTCAAAGTTGTCCAAATGATTTTAGCTATGCTTAATATCCTAATGTTTTTTGGCATAAAAGAAAAATCAATAATTTTGAACAGATTTTATTTTACAAATGTAACTGCTACTTAAGACTACTTTTGTGGTCCAGGGTCACATATTTATTTATACACTTTAGGTCATTAAGATTACAAGAAATTAAAAAAAAAAGCAAAATGTTGATCAAAAGTGACAGTAAAAACATTTATAATGTTACACTTTTTTTTTAATAAATAAGTGTACTTCTGACCTTTATTCATTAAAAAATGTATCATGGTTTTCACAAAAATATTAAGTACATTGATAATATTGAAAAATATTAAAATTTGAAAATATTGAAAATATTATCCTATTATCTTATACGATAAGTTAACACATACGTGTATATATAATATTGATTATTAATGTTAACTTTTTTAAAAGTCATTTTTAAATTGTGCTTAGAAATATGGAAGACCATTTCTACCACTGAATTAAAAATAAAAGGTAATTGTGACTTTTTATATCACAATTCAGACCTTTTTTTCTCGCTCAATTGTCAGTTTACATCTCACAATTCCAACTTTTTCTTTTAGAATTGTGAGATATAAACTTGCAAACTCTGAGTTATAAAGTCAGAGTTCAGAATTATGAGATAAACTTGCAATTCTGATTTTTTTCTCAGAATTCTGAGTTTATATCTTGCAATTGTGATTTTTTTTCTCAGAATTGCAAGTTAAGTCAAAATTTTCAGTTATGAGATATAAACTTGCAATTCTGAGAACATATCCATCCTTTTTCCCCCTTCAAAATTGGACTTTATAACTATAATTGAGACTTAAAATCTTTAAACTGAAAAAAGTTAGAACTGCAAAGAAAAAGTCAGAATTTTGAGTTTATGTCATGCAATACTCACTTTATAACTCGCAATTGTGAGTTTATATCACACAATTCTGAGAAAAATAGTCAGAATTGTAAGATAAAAAGTTGCAAAAACCTTTTACTTTTTATTCAGTGGTGGAAACTTCCATTTAGAATTGTATCAACAGGTATGTTGTGTATCATATTCATTCTGACATATGTTTCTTGCCTTCAGCGCTTTCAGAAATCCATCCGTCCCCTCAACTCCTGGCGTGTTAACAACATAAACACAACCTCTCAGGAGCAGCATGTGGAGCCTCAGCAAGTCGAGGGACCCTTCACAGTTAACCTGACTGAAGCGGACTTCAATGCCATGAACTGGGAGGCCATAAGCGAGGCGTAAAACTGCTCCAAGTGTTGGGAGGTCAGAACTGCACCATCTCAGAAGGACAAGTACTGGTGAGGACATCTGTTTCGTGAACTGTACATTCTTCCTCACCAGTCCAGCTGGACTGACATGAATATACTGTTTTATAGGACATTTAATGCAATAGATTTTTTAATTTATGCTGATTGCTCATTTGACATAGTACTGGGCCTAAATCCAAAGCCAGAAAACGGGAAGCGCAAAAGACATTTGGATTCTTTGGCTGAATACTTGACATCCTAAGGATTCCATTTCATTCCGTTCATCTAGTCTTTTCATCAAAGAATGTATAGGCTTATTTTTTAAGGTAACATACCTAGAAACATGATCTGTTTTTCATTTACAAGAACCAGGTCAAATCAAATCAGGTCAATGCCTTTAGGAGACATTGTTTAACAAAACAGAACTTATTTAAACTAGTACCTGTTCACATGAATAAAACAAAATAAAATGTAGTACGAGAGGCTCTTTAGAATATGCTGTATAAAAACCATACCCTTTTTGAAATGCCACAAATAAAATCATGAATTGTTCTCAGCTGAAGCTGTTTGTTTACCATGGGGAGATTTCATCTTATTTGAGTGGTCTACAAAGGGCCATGCATACTTTAAATAAAGCAAACTTCCTTATGACAGAGGCGGAGCAGAAACAGGTTTGTTTATTCAGAGCGCTATGGTAACAATTGTAAACCTGCCCTTGTTAGGGCTTTGTTGTGGACACTAACTTATTGAGATATTTTAATTTAGACGGTTTCTCTGAGTGTGCCTAGCTATTTAATGTTCTGCTCTACAGCAGATGATGCAAACAAACCTTCAGGAGATGTTATATACACCAGAGAAATGTGTACAAAGTGCACTGGCAAAAAAAAGCTCTGGTATTTGTGGTGTTCAGCTTAGGCTGCATGAACAATTTAAGAATTTGGTATGTATATACACTGAATATGTGCAGTGTTGGGTCTGTCTCCTGTGTTGGTGTGTATTTCACAGTGGATTTCTGTGAACAGTGATGGAAGAGCTACTTCCTGTAAACGTTGACATTTACAGATTTATCAACAGCTCCATGACGCAAAGAGGTTTTTCAAAAAACGCAACGCTGAGGAAGTTGCCCTGTAAACCTGTTTAGCCCTGGGAACTGTCAAACGTATTTTTATTTGTGGTTAAGAAAATCTTAAATTATACCTTATTCAGATTGTGGTGTATGGAATATTATTGAAGCCTGTAATTCTCGTAATTCTGAGAAATGAAGTCAGAATTGTTATATAAACTCGCAATTGCAAGATATAAACTCGCAATTCTGACTTTTTTACATCAGAATTCTGATACAAACTCAGAAATGCAAATTATAAAGTCAGAATTTTGAGATATAAACTCACAATTCTGACTTTTTCCCTCAGAATTATGTGATACAAACTCGCAATTGCAAGTCATAAAGTTAGAACTGCGAGATATAAACTCACGATTGACTTTTTCCCTCAGAATTATGTGATATAAACTCGCAATTGAAAATCATACAGTTAGAATTGCGAGATATAAACTCACAATTGACTTTTTCCCTCAGAATTATGTGATACAAACTCGCAATTGCAAGTCATAAAGTTAGAATTGCGAGATATAAACTCACAATTCTGACTTTTTTCCGTCAGAATCGCTAGACATAGTTTCAATTCCAAGAAATAAAGTTCGAAACGAAAGATATAAACTCACAATTCTACCTTTTGTTTCAGAATTATGTGACATAAAGTGATAATTGCTAGACATAAAATTTCTGAGAAATAAAGTCACAATTCTGAGAAACAAAGTCAGAATTGTGTGATTTAAAAACTCACAATTGGGATTTATAATGGCAGAATTGTGATATAAACTCGCAATTGTGAGTTATGATGTCAGAATTGTGAGTTAAGAGTCAGAATCATGATATAAACTTGCATTTCGGACTTTCTCAGAATTGCGACTTTGTCTTTTTTCCTCAGAATTACGTGACATATACTTGAAATTGCGAGTTAAAGTCGTAATTGTGAGATATAAACTCAATTCAGATTTTTTTCTTAGAAATGCTAGACATAAAGTCACAATTCTGAGAGATAATGTTGTTTATATTTCAAAATTCTTTGAAAAAAGTCAGAATTACAAGGAAAAAAAGTATAACTCGCAATTGCGTGTTTATATTTCACAATTCTGAGGAAAAATATCAGAATTGTGTGATTTAAAAACTCGCAATCGTGAGTTATGATGTTAGAATTGTGAGTTGAGAGTCAGAATCATGATATAAACTTGCAATTCGGACTTTATTTCTCAGAATTGCGACTTTCTGTCTGTCTTTTTTCCTCAGAATTACGTGACATATACTTGAAATTGCGAGTTAAAGACATAACTGTGAGATATAAACTCACAATTCAGATTTTTTTCTTAGAAATGCTAGACATAAAGTCTAAATTCTGAGAAATAGTTGCAATTCTGAGAAATAAACTCAGAATTCTGATATAAACTTTTCCCCCTTCAGAATTACTTGATATAAACTTGCAATTCGGACTTTTTTCCTCAGAATTGCTAGACATAAACTCACAATTCTGAGAAGTAATGTTGTTATTTTAGTTAGTTATGTTAATAACTTGCTATTGCATGTTTATATCTCACAATTCTGAGAAAAAAATAATGTAAAAAGATATAAACTCGCAATTGCAAGAAAAATAAGTCAGAATTGTGAGATAAAATGTTTCAATACCTTTTTTAATTGGTGGAAGTGGGCTTCCATAGAATTACAGTTTTTGCTAATAAACTCATTTATTTGTAAAGTACACTAATATTCAAAAGTTTGGGGCCAGTAAGATTAAATCAATCAATCAATCAATAAATAAATAAAACAAAAAAACATTTTATTTACTCCTGTGATGGAAAAGCACATGATTTTTCAGAAATCATTTTAATATGCTGTATTGATGTTCAGGAAACATTTTTTACTATGATCACTGTTGAAAAGTTGTGCTGCTTAATTTTTTTTTTTAGAAAATGTGGTCAAATTAATGCATTCTTACTATAGAAAATGCTTTCCTAAAAAACAAATCTAATAATCTTGCTGACCCCAAGCATATGAATGGCTATTAAATGTCAAATTGAATTTCACTTAGATTTTCACAGGGATGATACTTTGGCAAATAAAAAAAATACAAGTAGTAATTTGACCTTTAAATTTCCTCACAAAGACATCCAAAATGAAAACAAAAAGCCAGTGTGAAAACAAATAGCTAATAATAGTGACAAAAATTATATTACTAAGTATTTTTGTCCAAAAAATGTAAAAAAGAAACTCCAAAGTTTGTCAGCACGCAACTTTTAATTTGCAAAACACCCTTCTGTTTTATATCTTATTTTATTACTTCTCGGGTATGAAAGGACTTCAGAGGCATGTAGCATGAATGAAGTTAAAGGCATGTAGTTACAAGCCAAAGACGAGAACTACACTACATATCCTGTCTGTGACTCACACACAGGCAGTTCACTGCCATAACATTTGGCAATGTTTACAATGAAAGGCACCTATTTCCTCTGTGAGGACGTAACAATTTTAAAACACTTTAAAACAGACTTTGCTAACAGAAGCAAGTAACAACATATTGAGCCTCGCATCCATCAGTCAATACAAGCAAGACAAATGCTGCATACTCATACTGGGGGATTTCCTCAGGCAACACAACGAAAAGGAAAGAAGTCCAAGCAAATCCTATGTAAAACAACAGCATAGAGTAGGTGGAGTCATTTGTATGTGCCGAAAGCTTTTGCATGTGTTTGTTTTGAGAGTGAAAGCTCCAGCTCACGCTAACTACAAATAAAAGCAGAAGAAACGCTCACACCAAAAATGGACAATACCATCTAGTGCCCTTATTTGTAGAAGTAAATAAATAAATGTACAGTGATATCACACCTGTTCCCAACAAATGACTGTTTCTGTTCCCGTTGGTCGACACAATTACGATACAAATCAAAAATTCCACATAAATTACATGTTCTTACTAAAGGTTTTAAAAAGTACCATTGTGCTAGTCTTAGTCCTTTAATATTTGGCATTCCTCCATACTGCTGTTATTTCTTCGGCCTCTTGAAGAGTTTAGTAAAGGTGTGCTTCTTGCGGCCCGTGCTGGAGCCTTCAGTGTCGTCTCCTGTAGAGCCGCTGTCCTCGTCCACCAGGATCTTCTTGCCTGTGATCAGAGAGATTCGGCTGCCAGCCTTTCCCGCTGGCTGTGACAGGCCGTCCGGCTCGGAGGTGTAGATGAGAGAGCGCAACGAGTCGCCCGAGTGTAGGCTAGAGGGCTGAGAGTGGATCTCTCCGAGACTGGCACACTTCTCCATGCCAAAGGTCTTTTTCTGCAGCAGAGGGCTGTCGGTGGAAGAGCCACCGTTGGATCTGGACAGCTTATTGTAGAGTGGGGTTGAGGTGCAGCGCTGGGCGTCCCCATACTGAGACATCGAGAGAGAAGAATCCGATTCGGATCGGTTCAGATCTCTAGATGACGGGACAAAGAGAGAAGAGGATTTCAGAATCTAGACATTTGCTTTCTCTTAGTCTGTTAGATTAAGCTTTTGAACTTCAATCAACATGAGAGAGCGGTCGCAACCCATTTACTTCCATAAAGCAATGTTTGCAGAGAAATATGAGGGTGACTACCCTTCTCTTTTAACTGAAAAGTTCAAAAAGTATTTTCAGCATCTCACATATATCTATGATTCTCATAACCTCACCTTCTGTAGCAATGTAAATCAGTATTAAATTACTGCATTAATTATTGGCAAAATAAAAAAACTCCAGCAGGAGCCTTAAACAAGCCTAAACAGAGTTTTAAAAAAATTTAATTTTCAAATCTTCTATATTATAATGATTTAAAAATACACTACCAGTCAAAAGTATTTAATGTTAAGGCGAGACACTGCAGGTGAATATGGTAAAAAAAAAATACTAATAGTTATCACCTTACTTACTCAGTTGATTGATTACATTGATAATTGCAAACAGGTTTTCAAAAATATTAGGGTTAAATATGCTAATTATTTAATGAAATATGCACTAATTTACATACATTTCTAGTACAAAAGTCTTTAAAAAAAATTAAAACTAAAAAAATTTAGAAGGGATTTAGGGTATCTAATTTGTCACTCCAAAATTCAGAAAATACTTAGAACAGACAGAAAACCATATGTTTTTTTTTTTAATTTTGGGGGGGAATAAAATGTATACAATCAAGTAAATTATATATGAACAAATCCCTCTGTAAAAACCTTCAGGATATAGACAGGAATAAAAATGTAATGTTTGGTGTGTGTAAGTGCTACTGAAGTTGAGATTTTTGGCTTAGCGTAGGAGAAAAAACTCCTATGTTTTATAAAAAAAAATATGTATTGCAATTGAAATCTATTGACACAAATAGATAAAGTGCTAAAGTGATAAAAGGATCATTTAACAGTGTCTTTCCACTAGTCTGAAAAAACACTTTATGAAAAACCAAAAAGCCCAAAATCTTAAATTTGAGAGGTGCATGAAAAAACGTTTTTGCCTGCAGTGTCCCCCCTTAAAGAAGTATTTTCTGCTCAACAAGCCTGCATTTATTTGTAAATAAATACAGCAAAAGCAGTTATAATGTAAAATATTTTTACTATTTAAAATAACTGCTTTCTATTTAAATATATTTTAACATTTATTTTATTTTCAGCATCATAACAGTCAATTTCAGTCTATTTCAGATAAATGCAGTTCTTATGAACTCTATTCATCAAAGAAACCTGATAAAATCTACTCAGCTGTTTTCAACATCATCATAATAATAATAAATGTTTTTGAGCAGTAAATCAGAATATTAGAATGATTTCTGAAGGATTATGTGACTGAAGTAATGATGCTAAAAATTCAGCTTCGAAATCACAGGAATAAATTACATTTTAAAATATATTTAAATGGAAAACAGCTATTTTAGATAGTAAAAATATTTCGAAATGTTACTGTTTTTGCTAAATTTTGGATCAAATAAATGCAGGCTATCATAAGAGACATAAAAAAATTTACTGTCCAAAAACATTATGAAATGATAATATAATGTTAGAATTATTATAAATAGTTATGCATACAAAAAATATTTTCCCTTTCTGTATGGCCTAGAATAATATCACCTACTAAAAAAGTTATTTTCAGAGGTAGAACCAGTGCTATTCTAGTATCATTGAAACACTATTATAGTTTTTCTCAATATTTTGAATTATTATTATTATTTATTTTTGGCTTTCTTATGATAGGACAATATTTTCTGGGATCTGGAAAGGTCCGCAAACCGAGATTTGAACTTAGGACACCCAAAGCACAATTGTGTTTACTGTGTTTTGTCATTTTATTAGTTATTGTATTTTAAATATTTCTATTACTACACAGTTTTTATTACTTTTGATTTAATTTCTAGTTATTTTAGTATATTAATTCAGTTCAATTTTATTGCAGTTTTAGGTACCAAAAATGCCGTTGGTTTTAGTTTCAGTTAACCCTGGATGGAACAGTATTATTTTTAAGTTCAAAATGACAAAGACCTTTTTTCTTTTCTTTTTTTAAAGAAAGTAAATGGAGTCAATTTTGATTTCATGTTGACTTTTTCATGCTGGATTAGTTCGGTTTCTCACTGTGTTTACATTTAAATAGTTAAATGGAGAGGAACTATTAACTAAAAAGTTACAGCTCATGACAAATTAAATTATAATGTAATTATAATATAGTAAATATATTATAATTATAATGTGTTACAGATACAAAACTTGACATTCAGAAAAAAAAAATATTACTTAGCTTTAAATGAATTAGAGATGCACTGAAATGAAAATTCTAGATGCGCTTGGCCGAAACCTAAACCAAAACCTTACAAAATACTTTTGTAAGACGTTTTAATTTAACTAAATCTTTTTAATGATACTGAATTTGTAAAAACAAATACAAGCTAATTACATAATCTGAGAATATTTGTGGGTTAATTTGAAAGTAGACATTTCAATCTCTATAGATATATTTTTTCATGTCTGTAAAGCAAGTATACATGGAGTTTTGAACTTTTGCGCTCAAATTCACAGAGACCGAGACAGCAGAAAGCGCATCCTGTTTGCTTTAATTATTTTACAAAAGCACAACATTTCTTTGTGAGTCTTTACAGATTTGAAAGATGTATAACTTTTATCTGTATGATCAAAAATTACTTTTAAGAGCAAGTGACCGCACTGGTGCCTCCATCTGTCATGTATCTACTCAGCTGTTTTCAACATCATCATAATAATAATAAATGTTTTTGAGCAGTAAATCAGAATATTAGAATGATTTCTGAAGGATTATGTGACTGAAGTAATTATGCTAAAAATTCAGCTTCGAAATCACAGGAATAAATTACATTTTAAAATATATTTAAATGTAGTAAGTGCACTATTAAGCTTTCACACTCGCAAAGACACTTCAGTAGCGCACATTTAACTTTTGATATATTTACGATAGGAAATTCACAAAATATCATCATGGAACATGATCTTCTCTTAATATTCTAATGATTTTTGGCATAAAAGAAAAATCGATAATTTTGACCTATACAATGTATTTTTGGCTACTGCTACAAATATACTTGCGCTACTTAAGACTGGTTTTGTGGTCCAGAGTCACATATTTTCGACTCGTATTTTTAGCCAAAAGCTAAAAAATGCATTTCTGTGCATCCATAAAATTAATAGGTAAGAACTTTGTTAGCAAATAGTTGTTTAGTATAGAAAATATTTTAGTATTTATCAATTTATAACATGGTAGTTCTACACACATGCTGTATGTGTGCACAGCAAACAGTGTGTGTGGTACCCAATGCTTTCAATTCGCTGATCACTGCGTGAACCAATGAACCCTGTTGGCGGCAGACCTGAGACCGCCTCCATTGAGGTGAAGTATGAGGAACGGTACTGCAGCGCAGCAAAACGAGAGCCGGAAGAAGGAAGTGAGGTAGAGATGATGGAAGGATGAGACAGAGAGGAAGAGAGCGAAGGCACAGGCAAAAACTCCATGTGGCCGATCGAGTGACTGCGAGCCTGCCGCACATAGGGGCGGCTGGGGGGCCGAAGGGGCCCAGGTTCACTCTGACAATCCTCTACCAACCTCTGTGAGCTCATGGTCAGCATGGGGTCTCCGTGTCGCGGCCGCAGGGACATCAGGCTGGGAGCTGAGGAGAGGCACACAAACAGATATTTGTCTTTATTAATAAGCGGACATCTCTGTAAGATACTGTGCAAGAGATAATCAAATAATTAATTTAAATAAGCTTATCAAGATTCTGTCTTCTAAATTATAATGTTATAGGGCCTCCAAAGCAGGGGGCTGTGTATTTCATACATTCTGCTTTTGTTTAGTTAAAATTATACAACAGAAATTATGATTTAAAGGGACAGTTCACTTAAAAATGAAAATTCTGTTATTAATTACTCACCCTTTTGTCCCTCAAAACCAAGACTCATAAGTGTTCAGAAAGATATTTTTGATGAAATCCAAGAGCTTTCTGACCCTCCATAGACAGCAATGCAACTGAGACATTCAAGGCCCAGAAAGGTAGTAAGGACATTGTTCAAATAGTCCATGTGACATCAGTGGTTCAACATTAATCGTATGAAGCTATGAGAATATTTTTCTGCGCTAAGACAGCTAAAATAATGACTTTATTTAACTATTTCTTTTGTACTGTGTCAATCTTTGTACCACAACACATTCGTTAGGTGTTGCTGACGCAGGAGCCGGCTTTCTGGCGTAGAATGTCCATCTCTCTTAGTTCATTGTTTGTATATTCTGCTTCAAATAAGCAAGGCTGGCCAAAAAATTGCAAGTCATACCCCTTGTCGAAATCTTCAGACATGTTTACAAAGACTGTTTTATGTACAGCGTACGTCTTCCTCTGCTTGTAAACGTGTTCTATGTCACCTGACACGGAAGAGAACAAATTGTTGATTAAAGTTATTTTTGTTTTCTTTGTACAAAAAAGTATTCTCGTAGTTTCATAAAATTCTGGTTGAACCACTGATGTCACATGGACTATTTTAGCGATGTCCTTACTACCTTTCTGGGCCTTGAATCCTGTCTACCGAAGATCTATGCAGAAAGCCTTGGGTTTCACCAAAAATATCTTAATTTGTGTTATGAAGATGAATGAAGAGTGACATAAAAGAGTGATTAATGACAGAATTTAACTTTTTTGGTGAACTATCCCTTTTAAAATATTGTTAGTAGATTAACTAATCATGATTTAATTCATCTTACATTTTTATAATGTAATAGTTTTATTACATATAGGTTATATTTCACGTCTGCATTTGTTGAAAAGGATCTACCACAATACAAAAACATGATTGCACCACTTTTTGGAAGTTACAACTGGGAGAAGAGTGTATGATGATGATAAAAGCACATTAACTGTGGTTAAAGAAGGAAAATAGCGCTGAGAAGGAAACAGAGCTGATGATGTGGCACAGGAAATGAACACACAAAAGTGTGAAAGCATTGCAAGACTGCAGCACGAAGATGATCAGTGTCCACAAAAACTGTCACGATGACAGGCATGCGGTTTTCAGTCTACACGAAAATAATGCAGTGATGCAGATTTGGTTAGCTGTATGAAACATTTAAGATAGAAAATTACTGTCTGACTGTGCATTAAGGCACTTATTACACGGCTACTAAATAAATAAATGAATAAATGGACATGGAATACTGATTTGATTAAAATGATTTTGTCAGAAGACCATGGAGTGATATGAAAGTTGTGAAATCAGCACAGCTAACTAGGACACTGGGTCTCATTCACCAATAATGGCGTGGATTATGCATATTTACATGCAACGCACATTACTGAAGAACTATGATTTGTTTATTAAAGAGCAATTCATATGGGTTTTCGAAAAATATCTTTTTTGCAGTTTGTAACGTAGCTAGCCTTCAGTGTTCATTTCGTTGACGGAATATTTTCGTCATAATTTTCATCAATGTAATTTTCAACAAGGCGATAAAACAAAAACTCATTCTGAATGACAAAAAATATGACGAATATCTATTGGCATTTTCGTCATGAATACAAACAAGAGGAAAATGTTAGGGATGGACAATTTAGAAAGAGATTCATTCAGAACGAATCTGCTGCATGGTAAGGATCTTAGCTGCGTACATTTGAACTGTTTCATAGCCTGTCGATTTATCCTGTGGGACATAAGCTAGCATACATTTGCTGCAGGTCTCATAAATCCACCATTATTGTTTTGTGAAGTGTTTACAGTTTAGCAGCTAAACTTTAGGCACAATTCACTTGCATTGTATACAGAAAGACCAATTTCAACAGACTTAGCCAGCTGACCAATCAGAGCAGAGCTGGCTTATGGAAAAGAGGGGTTTATAGACATTAAGCTCAGAACGGCTTTGAACAAATGAATATTACTCTAATATTAAATGTATATTCTAGGAACATTATGATGTTTTCTGACCTTAGATGCATTTAAACCTGTTGTAGGGGACTCCAACACAATATTAGTACACTTAAAAATACCATATGACTTGCTCTTTAAATTGTTTGTTCTCAGATTTTATATAGGTATTTGCATACAATTGGAGTCAAAAGTTTACATACACCTTGCAGAATCTGCAAAATGTGAATTCTTTTAGCAAAATAACAGCGATCATATATTCATAGCGATCATAGGTTATTTTTTATTTAGTACTGACCTGAATAAGATAATTAACATAAAAGACATTTACATGTAGTCCACAAGAAAAAATAATAGTTTAATTTATAAAAATCACCCTGTTCAAAAGTTTACATACACTTGATTCTTAATACTGTGTTGAACCCTGAATGACCCACAGCTGTCTTTTTTGTTTAGTGGTAGTTGTTCATGAGTCCCTTGTTTGTCCTGAACAGTTATTCTGCCTGCTGTACGTCAGAAAAATCCTTCAGGTCCCACAAATTCTTTGCATCAAATGCATTTTTGTGTATTTGAACCCTTTCCAACAATAACTGTATGATTTTGAAATCCATCTTTTCACACTGAGGACAACTGAGGGACCCATATGCAACTATTACACAAGGTTCAAATGCTCACTGATGCTTCAGAAGGAAAAATTATGCATTATGAGCTGGGGGTGTAAACTTTTGAACAGAATGAAGTTGTGTGCATTTTTCTTATTTTGCCTAAATATCTTTTTTTTTTTTCATTTATTACTGCCCTACAGAAGCTACAGAAGATACATGCATGTTTCCAAGAAGACAAAAAAAAAGTTACATTTACCATGATCTTCAAATTCCAAAAGTTTTCACCCCCGACTCTTAATGCATGTTTTTTCCTTCTGGCGCATCAGTGAGCATTTGAAAAAAAAAAAAAAAAACTGCTGTCGATCATTCAGGTAACAACACAGTATTAGGAATCATGAACATGGTCATTTTTATAAATTCTTGTGGACTATATATGTGAACGTCTTTTATTTTAAATATCTTATTCAGGTCTGATAAAAATAAAAAAATAACATGCATTTTGCACGACCCCTCTTATTTGCTAAAATAATTAACATATTGCAGATTCTGCAAGGTGTATGTAAACTTTTGACTTCAACTGTATATGTGCAGTTAGTGAACAAAACCCATCATCTGCTTGTGACAACAAACTATATAAGTTTAACAGTATATACAAAATCAATTTACAAAAACATTTATGCGCAAAGCATTGTAATCGTCCATTCAGAGTATTCTAGAGTGCCGTGTAGTAAGCTTAAATACAGGCTTTGCACACTGCGTGTTACACTTTTTTAACCCTTAGATTAAGGCCACTTTTAGCCTTGCTTTATCAAATTTTCCCCCTTGAAATTTAAAAAGAGGGTTGAAAACTTTAACTAGAACCCAGGTTATATTTTAAAATAATGTTAAAATAACCCAGGGTCAACAATTTCAGTGTGTAAAGCCCATAAATATAATATAAAAGAAAGCTTTGATTTGGCTAGCTTCTTTGCTAGCTACAGAGCATTGTTTTGCAGCACAACTTCAATGTAAAGCGTGATCACATTAGTGACATTTCGGCTAAATTTCGCAGGCAAAAAAGTCCTCTGTCTATGGTAAATAGTGTAGAGATGTATGAAAGACATCTCACACAAAAGTTTCAAACTAAGCAGCTTTCTGTCGGCCAATGTGGCAAATTTTCATGACCAGCCTGAAATCTTTGCCAATGGTAAATGTGACCGCACCTTAAAACTCACTTTTTTTGCCATGTTAAGTTACCATCAGTGCAGACATGGAATCAGTGGCTTCTAATACATAACATTTACCATAAAAATCACAATAGATCTGGTAAAGCCTGGTCAACATTTTACCTGCTCTGCTGTTTATTCACACTGAGATGAATATAAACAGCAGCACTGATTTCACATCTGCATTTTAAAAGTTTAAAGGTGTCGTTTAAGAGCTGGATACACAATTTCCATCTAGAAGGTAGGCGCAACACAGAAGGGTTTGCTTTGTGTTAGCATTGGCTGAGAGAATAAATGGGGTGCTGCCAACCAGAATGTTTCCACAGGGATTGGCTCTCGGAAGCCACGGGCCAAAGGTCGCTCACTCGCCGATCCATCTGCCAGGCGGCATCTGTGGACATTAGCCAATGATATCACACCACGAAAAGGCAAAGCTCAACGCAAAGCTTAATTGCCATGTAGTAGGGTTAGAAAACTGATCACTGGATCATTTTAATATGGTTATTGACGGCTGAGAAGCTTTATTTGTGACTCGGATGAATATGATCACATTCAGCAATATGAATGTATGTTTAAAGGAACACTCCACTTTTTTTTGCAAATAGGCTCATTTTCCAACTCCCCCAGAGTTAAACAGATGAGTTTTACCATCTTTAAATGGATTCAAAAACGGTAAAACTCATCGGTTTAACTCTGGGGGAGTTGGAAAATGAGCCTATTTGCAAAAAAAGTGGAGTGTTCCTTTAACTCACTGTACTACGTTTGCATGCATGATAAACTCACATTGCAGGGTTCCTGGAGAAAGTATGTCCTCGTCCATGTCGTCCAGGTCATCGGATAGCAGTAGGTGTTGAGGTACAGAAGAGCGGATGCCTAGGAAAGCAGGGTCCAGGTTGAGGGCAGAAGCCAGAGACGACATGCCAGGGTTATTGACAATATTAAACCCTGTCAGGTGCTCAATTTGCTGCCATCGATGAAGCTTTTCTCTCAGAGCAGCGGTCACTTCTCCCAGAGCCTGTCTGCAAAAGTGAGAGAAAAAGAGGTGAGGTTTGGTTTCGTTGCTCTACACTCCTAAAGGAATAGTTCACCCAAAAATGAAAATTCTGTTATCAAAATAGATATAAAAAAAAATTTGAACCACTGATGTCACATGGACTGTTTTATCGGTGTCTTTACTACCTTTCTGGGCCTTGAATTTGGTAGTTGCATTGTGTCGTTGCAGGGACAAAAATCTCTCGGATTTGTGTTCCGAAGATGATACACACTTATAAGACGAAGGTCTTATAAGTGTGGAACAACACGAGGGTGAGTAATTAATGACAGAATGTATATTTTTGGGTGAACAATCCCATTAAAAATAAAGGTTCTCATCTATGATTCCATGAAGAACCATGAAGAACATCCATGGAACTTAAAATATAAAAATATCACCTTTTTTTTTCCAGAAATATCACGATACACGATTTGATAACGATTAATTCAAGATGGTTTTACTATATTAGTTGTCTAAGCAGTGCAGCCAAACTAATTTCCCTTTTTTAAAAACAAAGCCTTTTAAGGTAACAAAGTATATATAAAAAAATGAATGGCAGATCTATGGCAGATATATAGGCCAAAGTGAGTGAAGATATAAATCTTTCTCATTTTTTTATCTTTGTTATTAAAAAATAAGAACAAAGATAGACATTATATTAACATAATTCAAATAAAACAGTGCTTTATTTTTCAGGTACAGCAGGTGTATTCAGCATTAGCGTTTAAGAAATTAAATTAAAGCTGCAGTCCGTAACTTTTCTGGTTCGAAATTATACAACACAAATTTCTCAGCAAGTACATAACTAGCCAGTGTTCAAAACTATCGCCTTACTTTAGCCCAATTCACAACGGTTCGCTTATAATAATGTTTTTAAATTGAGTGGTACAGGTAGGTTTTCGTGGGAAATTCAAGCATGCCTCTGCGTCATTACGTCACATCTGTAAACATAAAGAAGGCAGCCCGGCTAGTAACATAATCGCATGTGAGAATGCTGCAACTGTCGGATCGTTTATAGCCTTTTCTCACAGCGTCTGAAATAATTAAACTTATTTTTTTTGGTTGCGGATTGTAATCCAAAAACTTTATGTGTTTATGAAACACAAGTGACTGAAATTAGATTACTCCAGTTTTAAATATGCATCTGTTTGCAGATAGCCTATGTGGGATTACACAAGTTCTGTATTTTAAAGAGAACCCCGGTACACCTAAGGAAGAATAATTAGCTTTTTCGGCTAAAAGAATTTCTTGATATGAAATTCGAATTTTATGTCAATCAGAGATTAGACTGTACAGAAACAGAAACGCTAAATACACGTAGTTACGCAATGCTGATGTTGTTAACATGAACAATTTGAGAACAGTATAACAGTAATAACATCTTTCCAGTTTGATGTGATATGAGATAACTGATCGTTAGATTTAAACACCTGTAGCGTTTTTCCTCAGTTGGTCAGAACAAAAGTTTTAGACTTGCTACTTACTCTTAGATGACAATATCCGATGAAAATTCTTATTTGGGCCATATATTTGAATCTGTGATTCCTAAATACAGTGAAATTCACAAAGGTGCAGTGACTGACAGCTACCGAAACGGCCAGAGCACAACCCATGCATGAAAGATTAATGCAATTAACTGCAATTGCAGGTGTTCAGACAGAGATGGCGACAAAGAGGCAAAACTTACGGACTGCAGCTTTAACTATTTGATCTTTTCTATTATTAAACTCAATAGAGACCAGCTACTCTATGGTTACCCACATTTGTGACCCTGGACCACAAAACCAGTCTTAAGTCGCTGGGGTATATTTGTAGCAATGGCCAAAAATACACTGTATGGGTCAAAATTATCAAAAAAAGATTTATGCCAAAAATCATTAGGATATTAAGTAAAAATCATGTTCCATTAAGATATTTTGTAAATTTCATACCATAAATGTATCAAAACTTAATTTTTGATAAGTAATATGCATTGCTAAGAACTTAATTTGGACAATTTAAAGGCGATTTTCTCAATATTTTTATTTTTTTGCACCTTCAGATTCCAGATGTTCAAATAGTTGTATCTAGGCCAAATATTGTCTGATTTACAAATATTGTCAAACCATACATCAATGCAAAGCTTATTTATTCAACTTTCAGATGATTTATACATTTCAATTTTGAAAAACTGACACTTATGACTGGTTTTGTGGTGCAGGGTCAATTAGATTCTTCAGAAGTCCTACACAACAAGAAAAACTAGTTATTTTAAGAACTGCTTACTGAAAGGTTCTTTGGGGAACCCAAAATGGTTCTCTAATAGCATTGCTGCAAACAATTGCGTCCAAAAATGGCAAGAATTTTCTCAAAATGGTGACTCACTTGGCTGACAGAATTTTGTGATCAACATCGTCCAGTGAAGAGCTATGGGCCACATGGAATGTCCCAAAGAGAGTTCCTCTCTTCTTCTTGATTTTTTCTGCCTGTTATGGTGGTCACAACTTCATCATTAACAGCAATACTTGAATGTTCAGCTAATGGAACAGGCTAAATAGATTTAATATTCAGTTAAAGCTTGTGATCTATGAGTATGACCATCTCACCCCTTCTTTTGCTACTATGAGCTGTCTTTCTGCTTGCTGTTTCTTAATGTTGTAGTACTGGACTTCCACCTCATGTGTGAGCTGCAGCCATTTCTGCAGAGCTTCAGGAGGAGACCAGCCACTCCTCAACTCCAGCTCCCTTTCGGCCTTCCTCAGAGCCATTCGCACCTAAAACAATCACACAAGCTCATAAATATTGGCTGCGTTTCAATGTTTTGAGGAGGGAATTGTGTAAAACCTCTTCCATGCCACTTCAGCAGTTCCTATGGTGATGTTGCTAA